>VXBO01003233.1:102405-119166 GCA_013400135.1 Rhinoptilus africanus
AAAAAAAAAAAGAATCATTTAAAGTAAATCAACAACCTTAGAATTTTCTTACATGAAAACCTTCAATAAAAATTTACTTATGACAAGGCACTGCTACTACAATGCCTTGACAAAAGTGTCGAAAAGTGACTGTGTTGGTAAGTCTCACAACTGCCATTTACAGAATATTCTGACTGTAGTGGAGCCGATTTCATGACAAAGCTTGATATAAGATACGCAACTGTTATTTCACAGATTTCAGTGGCTTGATTTTAATTTCATTTTTTAAACTGAAATTATTTAAACTACTTCTTTATCCTTTGCACTGCTCCACATTGGCTGTTTTATCTGTTATGAATCCTAATGCAGCCAGCATGGATTCAAGAGTATGTTTAGGTGAATGGAAGTCAAGTCATTTATTGTATACTACAGTACAGTTAACCACTGTATATCAAAAACTTCAGAATGCACCGCTAGAATTTGGCTTTACTGAAAGACTTGGTTTTATAGGATCAACTCTTATTTCATTAATTTATACAATTAGTTTCAAGTGCAGGAGTTGGCGGTTCAGATTTTTTTTTAAATTAACATTTCACTATAATTACCTGCTAAAAGGAAAAAGTAGTACAGAGATGTACATGAATTAAATTGTTCTCAGTAAAGTACAAAGAGGAAGAGTAACCATTTGAACTTTCCATACTGAGAGTATGGAAGAAGAATGGATTTGTAAAATTAAACACAAAATTTGACACTGATAAGTATTTCAACAAGACAAATGAAATAAAAGGTTGAAATGGAATCAATGGAAAGAGTAAATACAAGCTGAGAAAAAAAAATCACAAAAACAAACAAACCAGAGAATTATAAACAACTAATCAGAAATAACAAAAGATAATTTGTGAATGTTAAGCACTGTATCAAACTATGTAAGGTTTGTGAGAAATTAAGTCATTATCTGATCGGTCTTCATATAGCAGACGTTTTCAAACAATGGGCAATGTGATTACTAAAATAACAAATGGTGATTGTCTTACACCTATTCAAAATCTGAAAAGACTTCACTTTCTGTCTACCCTAAATGTCTCAGTTCAAGATTAGGACAATAAACAGTATTGCATAGAGCTGCTGTAAACATAGGCACTTATTGACCTTTTAAATATCTTAAAATACTGGAGACAACCACAAAGACATGCAGAATATACATATGACAGAAAACCCATGAATTTCCATGGCAGCAGCTGGAGACCAGATGGATACCCTGGGGTGTCTGAAGTGGTATTCAATGCCCATGTTTAGGCATTATCTCACTTACTACAGGGCAGATTCTGTCTGTTCATGTATGAATGTACAAAACAGAACCAACGAGAAACTGAGAGTGCTACAGAAAATGAATTATATACAGATTTGGGGTATATATAGTGTAAATTATGGTGGTACCTGTAATTTATATGTTTATAGAGCAAGTAAAGAAACTGATGTTAAAAATAAATTGATACAAATCAATTCTGGATCAGGCTGTAAAACTTTATATTATTGAATCTGATGGACAAGAACTTTAGTTATGCAGAGATGGGTATAATTTATTTGATGTCTTGGTCCTCAGCACAATGAATGATTAGAAAAGTGTGCTTCTGTGAAAGGAATAGTTCATTCCATCCCTGCATGAGAACATCAGTCAGGGTGGGTATCATGAGCACATGGTATTTAAAAAAACAAATAACAAATAGTACTTTAATTCTTCCAGAATGTATTAGAACTTCTTGCCATAGCAAGAATAGAGACAAAATGTCTCATAAAACTTACCCTAAAATGAATAAAATTTGAAGATGAGACTAAGTTGTTGCAGACAAGAGTATAGTGCCATTAATCGTAGAATCATAAAATTGTCAGGGTTGGAAGGGACCTTACAGATCATCTAGTTCCAGTCCTCCTGCCATGGGCAGGGACACCTCACGCTAGATCAGATTGCTCAGGGCCCCATCTGGCTTGGCCTTAAAAACTTCCAGGGATGGGGCTTCCATCATCTCTCTGGGCAACCTGTTCCAGGGTCTCACCATCCTCATGGTGAAGAACTTCTTCCTGATGTCCATTCTGAAATGACCCATCTCTAGTTTTAATCCATTCCCTCTAGTTCTACCATTACCTGACGTCCTAAAAAGTCCCTCACCAGCTTTCTTGTAGGCCCCTTTAAGGTACTGGTAGGGCACAATAAGGTCTCCTCAGAGCCTGCTTTTCTCCAGACTGAACAATCCCAACTCTCTCAGTCTGTCTTCATAGGAGAGGTGCTCCAGCCCTCTGATCATCCATGTGGCCCTTCTCTGGACATGTTCCAGCACGTCCATATCTTTTTTGTAGTAGGGGCTCCAGAACTGGATGCAGTACTCCAGATGGGCTCTCACAAGAGTGGAGTAGAGGGGGAGAGTCACATCCCTCAACCTGCTGGACACGCTTCTCTTGATGCAGCCCAGGATACAACTGGCTTTCTGGGCTAGAAGTGCACACTGATGGCTCATGCTGAGCCTCTCATCCACCAGTACCCCCAAGTTCTTTTCTTCAGGGCTGCTCTCAAGCCAGTCACTGCCCAAACTATATTGCTGCTTGAGATTGCCCTGACCCAGATGGAAGACGTTGCACTTGTTCTTGTTGAAATTCATGAAGTTGGCATGGGCCCACCTCTCCAGCCTGTCAATTTCCCTCTGGATGGACTCCCTTCCCTCCAGCGTGTCAGCTGCCCCACACAGCTTGGTGTCATCGGCAAACTTGCTGAGGCTGCACTCTGTGCCACTGTTCGCGTCGCTGACGAAGATGTTAAACAAGACCATTTCCAGTACTGATCCTTGAGAGACTGCACTTGTCACTGGTCTCCACTTGGACATGGACCCATTGACAGCCACACTTTGTTTGTGACCATCAAGCCAGTTCTTTATCCACTGAATTGTCCATCCATCAAACTCATATATTATAAGCTTGGAGACCGGTATGTCGTGTGGGACAGTGTCAAAGGTTTGGCTCAGGTCCAGGTAAATGATGACAGTTGCTCTCCCCTTGTCTATCGATGTTGTGACCTTCTCATAGAAGGCCATCAGGTTTGTCAGGCACGATTTGCCCTTAGTGACGCTATGTTGACTGTACACAACCACCTCTTTGTTATACTTCTGCCTCAGCAGTGTCTCCAGGAGGATCTGCTCCATAATCTTAACAGGCACGGAGGTGAGACTGACTGGCCTATAGTTCCCTGGTTCTTCTTTCCCTTTTTGAAAATGGGGATGATGTTTCCCTTTTTCCAGTCAGCGGGTACTTCACCAGACTGACATGGCTTTTGGAATATAACAGAGAGCAGTTTAGGAACTTCATACACCAGTTCCCCCAGTACAGGTGGGTCTATCCCATCGGGTCCCATGGACTTGTAAAAAAAAAAATAAATGATCCTTCCACAGGATTAAAAACCAATTTGCCCCATCATTCATTAGTATGTCTAAAAGTGGTTATCAAAAGCAGTGATCTAGATGCAACTCCAGTTCATGCAGTCCTTCAGCTACTAATTGCAAGAATAATATAGAGGAGGAAAATTCTTCTACATTTTCTTTGTTCCCTCCATTCTCTCCCCAAGCATCTGCTATTGGCCACTCTCAGCAAATGTGCTACACTGGTGAAATTTTTGTTCATATACTCTAACAAGTGATACTCACTCCAGAATATAAAAGACAGAAGTCTAGCTCCTCTCCTTACAGCACCCTGAGTCTAGTAACAGATGATAAGTATAATCGTAATACAACCACATCACAGAATAAACTTCATATTTTGCCAGGTAAAGAATTTAAATTGCTAGTCCTGCTGTGGTTGCATAGTATTGTGAAGGCAGTTTTATACTTCCCAACCTGGGTTGATCCCTTTCTTCTCTTCACAGCGAGGCTGTGCCTCTACCTTCACCTCTCCTGTCAGAGGTAGGGCAATTCTACATGAATGAACTTCCCTACTCCAGGGCTAACTGGCAGGGGTAGGAGACTTAGATGAGTGTGAAGAAAGAAGGTTCTGATGGGGTAGGAACTACTGAGGAACAGAAAATGAACCCTTCTGGACCTCCGCTACCACCATAGCTATGTTAATTTCACCTCTGGAAAAGGGACAGTCCTGTCCACACAATGACATCAGAGTAGAAAGTGAGGGGATTTGAGGGGAAGAGAGAAGGCAGAGAGTGAGAGAAAAAGCTTGCCATTCCCTACATGTGGTGCAAAAACTCAGTGCTACTAGCATGCTTGGAAGAATCCAGCCTGTGTTTTTTCTGTACTCAGAAAATCCAGAGAGACAGATTCTTCTCAAAATCTGTGGCATACATTGTGTGACAGAGAAGATTGGTTCAAATCTGCAGCTGAAGAACCCAGTAAGTCCAAAAAAGGCAAGAGGCTCTGGGAACAGATATTGTATGCAATGGGGACATATAACTCAATCCCTTAAAAATCAAGGTGTGACATAAAATTAAATTGCAAGATAAATACTGCCCTAGTAACATATTAAAGGAGCAGCAAAGCGATAAGACACTGACTAATACAAGCTAACAGCTTGTACCAGAAGAGGAAGATATAAGAGAGTGGTTAGGTTTTGGTGGCAACAACTGTGCAAATGTATATAAATGCATAAAGTTTCATTTGCATGATGTTAAAGACTGGATAGTATCAAATGTTCTTGAGGGGAAATGTTCAGTTTAATGTTATCATGTATGGGTTCATATATTTTAAAAATATTATTGCTGGATATTTTTTTAATGCATTTTGCAGCCAGTAATAGCAAGCACATTTCTTGTAATCCTACTGAGAAGAGTTTATGGTTATGATTTTCCACAAGAAAAAAAAGAAAAGGTAGCTTACACATATGTTGGGAAGTAAGTGGGAGTGAAAGTGAGGAATCTTTACCACATATATAACTGCAAGTCATTTCTTTCAGTATTGCCAAAATGAATAGACTTCAAATCTATTCAGAATATATATATACAGAATCACGATCACCTCCAGTCTCCAGCAGCAGAACCATACAATAGATGCCCAGTTTAAAAGGGGCTTCGTATCATTTATTTCCATTTTCATGATTTTGTAGGTAAATAAACTTGTCCAAGAAGTTGTAGCTATATAATGCCATTGTAAGAGACCAGACTAGATTTGAGGAAATCCAGGAGTGTTCAAGAACTTCTGTATTAGCAGGTTTTCTATTACCTAAAACTCTAATTAATATGTTCCTGGGAAGCACAGAAAAATTCCCACCTGACCATAAATCTGGCCATCATCTTATCTCAGGGTATATAAGAAAGACAAACCAACCCATGTGAGAACTACATGTCATAGAGAGCTTGTCTGCATCTGTCTTCAGCAGTAGCCAGTCTCCAGTTATTCATGAGATACTGAGGATCCTCCTTATTCTACCTTCTCCATTTTTTCCTGCTTTGTGACGCTATTTGGGGAGGGTGGTGTGGCACTTCATCTCCCCACACCTCCATCCACCCCTCTTTTTTTGTTGTTGTTGTTGGTTTTATTTTACTAGTCCCAGAAAGATGTACTTATTTCAGCACTACTGACCTCTGTCACTGAGTACACAGTACTTCCACTGGGGTCGCCTGCTGTGTCCATCAGGTCCTATCTAGGCAGGTCCTACCTAGGACACTGTGCATTATAGGAGAAAAAAAAAAACCCTGTTCTCTTCCTGAATTTATGTTCATACATCATTCTACAACAGTGGTCCTATCACAATAAACACAAGTATAAATATTAATTATTTTCTCCTTCTCTTAATTATTTTAATCTTTCAAAGAGTTCTGGCCAAGGTTTTGTGTGAAATTCTGTTTTCCTAAGGCTCCTCCTTTTTTTTGCTTTGGTTATTAGCTTATTTCCTTTCGAATAAGTACTTCGGCTCAGTTATGCTGAAAGATAGACTTGCAGCATAGTTTCTACTCTACATCTCGCTTTTGACACTCGTGAAACTTTTCAGATAAGAGCCAATCAATTGACAGAGTGTCTTTCAGATGACACCAGACTTTTCTTATCAGCTTGCACTTACTGAATATGGGAAGGCAGAGATGAGTTACAGCTCTCCCACTTCAGACTCCTGTCTGAGCCAGGATGAAAGTGTGCCAAGTAGACACTTGCACACCTCTGTGTACTTCAGAAGTCAAAAGACACTAAGATAAAGTGTTTCAGGTAAAGAAACAACTTTAGTGAATATCAGTAACTCACAACTGGCTGTACAGTCTCAGAAAGAAAGATTTCTTCCCTTTCCACTCCAGAACAATCCCTGTGGTACTGAACCATGTGAGAGAAAAGAGAAGTGGAGCTCAGAGAAAGCCCTGACCAAATGGAGGTGGGGGTCATATACGGAAGTGGATGAAAGAGAGCTGCACATTACTACAGGAATCAACACACAGACTGTGATGTTCAGGAACTAGTTAAACTGCAGAAAAAAGGAGTATCTTAAGAGCTATCTATATATCCAGCTGGTGTTGGACAGAAGTTTGGGGAGTTTGTTCAGCTTCTCAAGCAGCTCTTCTGTACTAATAGATTCCTGACACTGATGGGAGGCAAATAAAAGTGCTTTGCCACAGGTGATAGCTGCCTGGGGAGCAAGGTAGCACCCTGGTGAGCAAAGGTAACTACTGTCTTCAGAGTAGTCGTTAAAATGGTATCAAAATGGGAAAGGGGGTAAATGGTTCTGCTAGCAGGCATCATCCCCAGTACAGGGACTTCCATGCCAAGTCCAGCAGAGCTTTTATTTGTGATTCTGCTCCTCTGTCTCCAGGCTATTCTTTTGAAGCCTTCAGCTGATGAGTTCTCTGTTTAGCAAAGTAGGGCTTTACATGGAGTTACTCTGCATTAAGGTCACTACCTGTACCAAAGCTGGTGGCTGGGTTTTGACACAGCCTCTGCCAGCAGCTTCTTTTTCACCATGATATTTTGAAATATAAAGAGAAACTTTGGAATCAGAGGGGAAGGGTAATAGTCATTCCTTTAGCCAACCTAGACCATGGTCACAGTTCTCAGATACCAAAATGTGATTTGTCATGTTAATACTGACATGTAATGATTGTGGCATTTCATGTATAAGCCTTCAAACCTTTTCCAGAAATAATGTGTTGCTAGAAAAAAGTGAACAGAAAACCAGAAAAAAAAAAGAAAAAGTTTGTCACATAATCATAGTTGCAGTAATGGATTACAAAGAAAATGAAGGAGCTAAACCATTTTGCATCTAAGGCTTACACAAAGTGTATTTTATTTTCAAAAAAAAAAAACAAACAACCAAAAAACAACCAACATACAACCCACAGCCAAGAGCCATGGACTATAAGGAGTTTCTGAAAGCTCACAGACAATTTTATATTTCTCAAACAAGAGACGTCTGTGTCCTTAACTCTGTCGCATTGGAAATGTCATTATGACACAGGCACCAGTCCATTAACATTTAGTTAACAGACAACTGAAATATAAATGTAATTTTCTTCTCTAGCACAGCTCCACTTAACATTTTCCTTCACATGCAGCTTAGTATGACCAATGTACTACCAGTCATCCATGAGGCTAGTTCATCTTGCTGAACAAGATCCTATTTGACATTAAGCTATTTCCCATTGTTTCCTGAGTGCAATAAGCTGTGTGATAATTAAAATAATTAAGCAGGTTAAAAATGTATCAGGGAATTTCCTAATATTGATTTCAGCAGTTGACAGGGATCAGAAAGGGCCTTCTTTCCAGTGCTTCAGCTAGGGCTTAAAATGTGATACTTAGAGAAGACACAGCTCCAAAGAGGAACTGTTAAATATCCATAATCCATTTTGTAACTAGATTTCTTTTGTACAGTCTACATCCAAAATGAACTAACTCAGAGAACCATGCACACATTCACACACAGAAGGCTTCAGGTCATGCTTCAATTATCACAAAAAATTTGAAAGGAGGCATCAAGCAGAGACGTTTCTGTATCCAGGGACTTTCCAAAATATCCAAGGCAATGTTATTTCAGCCTTGTGACTTTGTCATGTCTTATTTTTTGACGTTTCTATAATGCAAAACAGTCTAATACAATTCACAACAAATACTATGTTATTCATTAAAGTATTAACTTGTGTTGAAAAGAGGGGGCAGACTAGAGAGCAGTTACTGAGAAGACTGATGTATTGCAGCAAGGAAAAAATGCTTGAAATTCACGAGTCCTTCAACTCTGCATAGCAATAATTAATGTATTGAAGTCAAAGGATAACAAATAATTCCTGGGGTTTTATTATCATGTTACTTTGTAATTACAGCAACCATTAGTAAGTAACTCATGCCCAGTGAAAATTTACTCTGTTGCCATGGTTATTTCAGGTAATTGTAGAGCTATTAATCTCCAAAGATATACAACCATATTAATGCTATATCTATAAAACATTAAAGAAGTAATTTTAATTTACAATGTTTTGCAAGCAGTTTATGGGTCACAGCCTTACCAAAGAACTGACTTAAATTTGCAACTGAAGTCATTTAATACACCAAGAACCTACGTACTCACTCCCACATTTCCCACTGTTTAAAGACCCTACTGTACAGATCATCCTGACCTTCCAGGAGGTCAGTCCATGGCATCTTTCAGTACTAACTTTTCAGAAACTTATATAGCAATGCCTATAGTAATTTTATAACTTTGTGGTTGTTATGAAAGAGCATAATTGAATTTTTTTTTCACTGACTGTTTTGCCTAGGATGAAAGATGATTCACCTGTTTACATAGAGCATATTAGAAGCTGTTGGTATCTGGGTAAGTAATTTACTTTTATTAAAGACAAATGAGCACATTTTTTTTTAATAGAGTAGCAAATCTGTATGAGAGGAACAATATATTCTCTGAATGGCTAATCTCTCCATTCAAGGAGACTGATGATGAGTATTCTTCATTAACACATTTTTACAGATACAGTTCTGCATTAATGTTAGTGAATAATACAGGCCATATTGCTAATGCAGTAAAGCTGGAGACTGTACATCTCAGTCTTGTCTATTGCTGTGAGAAATCCACATTCCAAAAATTACAAGTAGAAATACTGACCACTAACTTTTTTAGCATTACTGAAATTTTATGGCTAATCTTACAAAGCTTCTTTTTGGATCCCAGATACTAGGTTCATGTAAGCATGGGAGAATCTTTTTAGCTTGGTTTCAAAAGTTCTGAATCCTCAGGGCCATAGAGAAAAGCTATCATATGCAGACAACCTGCTATTCAAAAAACAGATGGTGCACAAGAATTGCTCCAAGAGTATTTTTAAGCTTAGAATGTAAAGATTTCTTTAGGGGCCTGACGAGATATCTTTGCTTATGGTATTAGAATACTTAGTTATAGTAAGCGATATAAGGAAAAATGCTAACATTAAACATCCATCAAATCTTGACATTATCTTCCCTACATAACTAAAATATGTAATGATTAAAAAACACGTTCATCAAACAATGCTGACTTCTTCCTGCAGTGTCATAAGTAAGACATAAATTCTGTTTAATTAGTTACTTAAATCGGGTTTGCAAATGATTTGCATTGTGGAAACAAGATAAAAGTTTAAAAAAAATCATAAAAACAAGAAAGATTTTGTAAATGTGTTTGGCTCAAAATTTCAAAAATAAAGCTATGTAGTTATTCACATAAGAACATAAATCCGCATTTTTTTCTTTTGCCACAGTTATCAAGGTTTTTAACATTTAATATGCTGGTTTGGGGTTAAATCCTAAAAAACATGGGCAACCAAACCAGATACCGTTCTTCTCTCAACTCATACTCAACCATAGTAATTACACTGTTCTGACTGCCTGCTTATCACAAAGGTTATTTTTTATCTGATTTAAATGTCAGTAGGCCTATCGGAAGCTCATGGACTACAAGGACCTGTTGAATTGCCTAGAGATGAAATCATATGCCTTGAGTTGGCAAAAGTATACCTGTGAAGAGGGCTAAACCCAGCAATACCATGCTGAAAAAAAGACACAGACACACACAAACAAAAAAAGACACAGACAAAAATAACACCATGTTGATCCCAGCGCTATTTAACATGTGTGAAAATAAGCTTTTAGGACTGACTTGGAGAAAGTGTTGATTGGGGTATCAAACTCATCTGATTATGCACAGGTGTCCAAAATCTAAGATTACAACATTTAAGAATAATTAATAATGGAAAGTTTAGTACCTAGATTTGATGCGGTTACTAGAATTCATATAGCCATGGGTTTTTTCAGGTATTTAATGTATGTAGAGCCTTTCCAGCTGTTTGAAGCCTTGTAAAGTCTCTAATAACATCTTACTTATCATCATGACCAATTTTGTTATTTTAAATATGTCACTAAATCTAGTGTTACCACTATACTATTTTGTTATTGTAACAGATAACTGGCAGACAACATCGTCTTTTATAGATTCCTGTTTCCTTTTGCTATTTCCTTCTCAGAGGGTTGGACTTTTGTACCCTGTAGGGGTGAAAATCAGTATTTGCCTCTGTAGCCTACATAGCAGACCAAATCCCCTTATAAAAAAAAAGAGCAATTTTTTTTGTTCAAATTTTGGTGTGATTTAAAAGATAATAAAACTGAAGTGTGATAGTGGGCGTCTCTGCTTACTATAATTCGAGCAAGTGCAGTGGTACACAGCTTGAGTTTACGATTACAACTTGCACAAGCTTCAGTCACAGTTACATCCATGTATCTACAGGTAGCAGCACTACGTCCAAAGAGCAGAAGATTTATGACTCATTGATCCCACTGTGTAAAATTCAGCTAACACTTCATGACCAGTATTTGAGGTTTTTAATCATATTGACCAATTTAATAAAAAGATGATTTGCAGGCTAATTCCCTCCCAAATCTGTACAAGGACAAGATGCTAGGTGCTGATCTTGCAGGAACTGCCAAAGAGCTACAAAAATTTCTTCAAGGAAGGATCCTACACCAGAGAAAGAACATCATTATTACCACAACCTGCCAGATTTCAGCTGCTTTCTCTTACAGTAAGAACTCCATGAAATATTGCTGCTTTCCATGCCCATACCACATACCCTTAGAAAAATGGCTTTATCACCCATCAAAATCCCAATAAAATAAGAGGAAAAAAAAAGGTGATTTCTTATTCAGGAAAATATTACAAAGCCTTTTCAGATTCTTAAACTAATAGTACCTCTATAGTTACCTGAAGCCCTTTCAGATTTGTTCCTTTTAAGGATAAACTTGATTCTATGGGACATGTAGTTGCAATCTTAGTAAATTAAATAAATAAGTAATGCACATAAAATCCTGTTTTCTTGAAACACATCTGGCCTTTTTGATATTTCTACAGCCCAAGGAAGTTTTAGGTCATATTTGTAGCTGATTCTCTCAACACATTTAGGCAGGAAAGACTGCAGGAAGGTATCTCCTGAGCTACTTCAGAGAAGACAGCAAGCCCACACAGTATAGTGCATTGTACCTTAGCAGCACAACCCACACAACCAGCACAGCTTCATTAGTACCGTGCGGAGTCAGGTTCAGCAAGCCCCATGTCATCACTGGCATAGTTTTGGTGCTCAAAGCAGTCACAGCGAACATCACTGCTTTCCACTGTCCAGCCTGGGATTCATCCTTACTGCCTTTTCACTCTTTCCTACAAAATTCCTCTCTCCACCTCATGAAACCTAAGAGCAAACCAGGACCCTCACCAGACACTGCGTATCATCTGATCTGCTATCAGTGCATATCTCTACTTGGTGCTATGTCTCTCACTGTGTACAGAAATTTCACTCTTTAAAAGGGCTTTGTTGACATTTGCATTTGGTAAAGAAGAAAAAGGTCTAGTAAAATTGTTTTAATTGGTTCTTGACTGGCTGATCTGATTGATAACATCTCAGAATAATGTTCCATGTTATTATGAAAGAAGCTGACTTCTTTTCTCCTCTCACATCCCTGGATGAAAATATACTATCACAGCCCATCATTATCTCTCATTAAAGGAATTAACTGTAGAAAGAATAGGCCAAATGAAATAAAAGAGTGTGTGTGTATATATATATATATTTTTTTTTTTTTTTTTTCCCAAAAAAATGTCATTCGCTTCATTATTTCCCTAACCTGAACCTAGGTGGGAAAGGAAGGCAGATTTGACTCCTAAAAAGAATACCTTTGAAACGTTGCCTATAATACAAGGTTTCTTTTAGAAAAGGATGTTTGGGAGTCCTGACAGGCATCTCCAGCACAGGAATTGACCTCAGTAATGCGACACATGACCCCTTGCTAGTTTTTCATTACTACTTTTTCCCTTGAATGTTAAAGATGTTACTTAGAGTTGCAACTCGTATATGTAGTCTAGGTAAGGATGAAACTTTCTAAGTAACATACTGTTCGGTTTGTCACAGCTCTGCACTGTCATCCTTTGATATTTAACTGATAGTGTGCAGAATGTACAGCATAGCAGAATAGCAAAGGTTGTTCACTTTCCTTCTTGTGCCTTCCTCCATGTGTGTGGCATGTTCCCAGTGCTGTTACTATCACAGCATCCTTACCACCCCTGACCCTGAGACTACTAAACTCTCCTGTTTGATTACCTGAAAGACTTCAAAGTAAAGTAGTTGGGCCCCTGCCAGCTCTGTCAAATTCTTAAAATACAGCTCTAAGGCAAAGATTTAATCATCCAGCGAGACCTCTGCCCACAGTACCATGATCATAGTTACTCCCAGTAAGAAAACAAAAATCGGTGCCTGTTGCCACTAGGGAAAGGTATTCTGCACAAGCCACACAAATTAACCAGTTAGTCTTTCTGCTCCTGTAGCTGATAACACCACAGATATTGCTACTTATCTCCAACTGCATGCCAGTTTCCACTCAATAAAATTCTAAAGCTCGTGGTGCATTCTTACCTGCCTGCCCTCTGGTGTCTGAAAGCATCATATGCAGTTCTGCAAGGTTTACAGGTTTTCTTGCAATCGGTGTGAATTCTCCAAGCACACAGGTGCCAGACTGAGAATTTTCACCTCTCGTCTTGCAATCAGAATATATGCATTCACATGCCAAGGTTCAGATGGAGTGGTCTCACCTGATGATTATTCAAGATTGCTCCTCATACCTGTCAGATGATTTTTCACATTTTGCCTTCTGTTGCTCTTTTATCACTCTCTTTCTTACTATGACATGTTGTATTTTAAGATTATAATATCTTGTTCTGATCACTGCATTCCTTTTATGTTCTGCTTTAATTTCTTGCTGGTGTTTTGTTTAGGATGGCTCTCTTTAGGAAGAACAAAACCACATCATGGGGCAGAGTTCATCTTCATTAACAGTTCTTGAAGAAATAGAGGTATAAATATAGGAAATCACCCAAATCATGAGTTGGTTTCTTGAGAAACGTTTTCCTGAAATTCATGCACATAAACTGATTTCCACTAGCTGATATTCTGATGGACTTATTTAAATGAATAAGGAATGATGTCTCATTAAGTAAAACAGAGCTAATAATTTCTGATAGATTGCTCACAACCCTTTCAAAAATCTATCCCAAAAAGAGTTTATTCACAGTGTCATATTTATGACTTGTGTCCAGATGTTAAACTATTAAAACAAAGTTTAAAATGAAACCAAAACTCCTGTTCTTCTATTTTCACAGACTCACACAGAACCACAGAATGGTTTAACTGCGTTTTAACTGCATACATTTAAAGACAAAGAAATGTTGATTTAAGATTGGATTGCACTGCAGAGTGTGATGACTATTCTATCTTAACACAGCAAGATATTTCATTGTAAGGCTTTGTTCGTAATAAAGCAGAATTGTTGAAAACCTCAGAAAACAAGCCAACAAAACACATCCTTACATACTCTAGATTTCTAGACCAAACCACAACGTAAAATGTTGAGCTAACATTGGAGTAAGTACAATAAGGTACACACGGCATCTAAACCTTCAGCCCCCGCTATGGCAAAGGGGTTGGAGCAAGATGATCTTTAAAGATCCCTTCCAACCCAACCCATTCTATGATTCTATGATTCTATTCACTTATTACCAATTTTAGCACCATTAGCCACTTTGCGTGAAATTTTATCAGAATATTAGTATACACCTTTGGTATTTAAAGGCATGAAACTCCATTTATCTGATCTCCTAAATGCCCTCAACTATGAACCGCTAAAGCTGCTTGTTATGACCTCTTACATTAACCCACTTCGTATTAATAAGTATGTCACATGTGCCATATTTCTGCAAGAAATAAAAAAAAATGAAGCTATTTTTACTCTGCTGGTGTTGTGCAAGATATTAGAAGTGGCTCTAACAAATCCTGTTTCAGCTTAAGAAAACCATAAATTTATAATTTTATTCTAAACTGACAATTCCAAGGGTCTGGTTTTCCAAGTCCAAGTGTCTGTTATTTTGTTGTCTGGTTCATACGCAGTGAAATATCAAATGCAGGAAATATATAATCAACTAATACTAAACATCTTTATCAATTTAAAATATTTTTTTTCATATAAAATAAATATGCTGATATTACCTCTTAATGTCAGCATATTTAATATTAAGTTGCAGAAATAGTCATGTAAAAATGTGTAACACTCACAAAAAGGCCAATCAAATAAATTCTAGTTAGATAGGATTCATAATTCAAAATGATGGATTTTGTTAAATTTTACTGCATATTTGCAAGGGATTTTGCGGGCATAGTGGTACAAAGACATCCTTTTCGTTATTGAGTACAGTTTCAAAGACATCCTGTGGATTTATCTGTGGGTGTAATAAGGGACACACTGACATTCCTTAGACTGTGCTTTCCAGCGCTTACCAAATAAGCTAATGATTTTTTCTTGTAATGTCAATAGCTGGGGAAAGAACAAACACAGTTGCCTGGAGCTTTGAAAGACAGAAGAGCTTTATACTGAGACTAGGATGCACTTCAGTTTCAATGCAGAGAAGAGGAAAGTGAATCCACATAGATATACACATGGAAATGACTAAGACTTATGTGAAGTCTATACCACGCTGACTAACATCCCTGTTCATTGATCTGCACATATTTTGCCAGATAAAAGATTGCTGCAGACCACAGCTGAAGCGAATGCATTGACAACAGTAACACAAGGACTAGACAAACTATCAAAAATTTTACTATGATACCACAGATACAGTAGATTTTGGCATAGTTGTAATTTCACAATCATTATTTTAATGGATAAATGAAAGTGATAAAGCCATTATCTTCCATCAGAAATTTATATGAACACAGAAATTGTGATAAATTGGTTTCTAATAAGGAACTTTTGCTCATTTGGCCATGTAGACACAATAAGAAAATATGATTGTTGTACATCAACTCCAATCTGCTGACAGACTCAAATTCAACGGAACAGGAAAATCAAATACAGCTATTTTTTCACATCTATCACAGTCTATATCAGAAGAAGCTTATCTAGGTAAAAATATTGTTCCTTTTGTGCCCAGTGTTTGTTCTCTATGAACAAAAAAAAAAAAAAACAAAAAAAAAAAGAGCCTGCAATTTAAAAATTAAAACCATGATTTTTGGTGAGCATTTTTTTGCATGCTTTCAAGAGAAGGCAAAGAAACAAGTATTTGCTACAGATTGAATAACAAGTTAATACACCCTGTCTATTTTACCATAAAATTCTAAGTAGCTATAAAAGGAAGGACAAGCAGAAGGGGAGAAGATTTAACTATGTGCTTAGGGTGATATTAATTTCTGGAAAAAAGGCTTAAAAAACAAATATTTCAAATTATACTGGACATCTCCACAGGTTTTTTGTAGTCAGTTTGGATTCGCATTGACTTTTTTTCCCACATAAATCAATTATCTCAATTCTTAAATTGAAAGTTGCAGAGAAGAGGACAGAATGATCTAACATCTTTTTTCCATCCTTAACATTCTGTACAAGTATTTATATTGCAAATGAAAATCATGGGGCTAAAGCCAAAAGTCTTTGAGTGAGAGGGAAGAGAGAAGAGAAGGTTGCAGTAAAGAGTGTTGCCAAGGAAATTATTCTAGTAGTCTTTTAAACCCCTTCATTATATTATTTTCTCTCTCATCCTAAATTTTAGCCTGACATGTGAACGTTTACACCACTTTAGTATCAAAATTCTTACTTCAGTGTAGTTAATTCATGATTTTTTTTTTCAATTTACTGTTTCCTTACAGGTAATATAAAGTTGCCGTTTCATTACCACATATAAATATGCAGAAGTTATATTTTTTTAACAAGAAATTTTAAGTACTAAGTTATTAAAAAATTCTTTCTCTTTTACATAAGATCAGCTAAAACTGTTTAAAGTTTAGATAACATATCAAAACAATTCTCCTAGAAACTGGACAGAGACAAGATGCAGTGGTCCTTTAAGAACTCTTGCTCAATATCAGGGAGTTCAAGATGACAAGTGTCATGATTTTATTTTTATTTATAAACCCCAAAACTCATGACATTTTTAAAGAAAAGAATATCTTTAAATGCCAAGTTTCTCAGCTATATCCACAATGTTTATTCACTATATGAATCATTTTATTAACCTAAAGGGCTTTCAATAATTTTGAAGTCAACACAGCCTAATTTTCTTTCTATTTATCATGACTATATTTTAGACACAGTCAACCATCTTGGCCATAAATAAATTTTACATTTAGAACAAAGTGTAATCTGCTGTACAAGATTGTTGTTGACATAATTCAAAGTACACATCAGACACTAAAGCACAAAATCACTAACATACAAAATGTTAACTAATACATTCATTTTAAGCATTCTTCCTGTTAGTTAGTCAGAATAC
>VXBO01003233.1:119176-130045 GCA_013400135.1 Rhinoptilus africanus
AGTCAGAATACTAATTTGGGGGGGGGGGTTCTTACTGATGTTTACTTTTTTTTCTGTTCACATGGTAAGTATTATAATTACATAAGTACAAGATATTTAACTGTAGTTCTTTAAAATATCATTCAAAATTCTTTTTCCCCAGAAAATACCTATAAATCAGGCAGAGAGAAAGTACCAGGAGAGATACTAACAAAAAATTTCCCTTGTTCTTGCTGAACATGTATATCTGTACATCTCAGCCATATCATGGTGGGGTAGTTTGATTTCATTTTATGTTCTCTATTAAAACAGATGGTTCACAAGTTTTACCATGAAAACGTACCTAAATTTCTATACAAGTAAGTCAGGTAATTGCCCACTTCCCACATTTCTGTTATCCCACTGGCCATGCTGCAGGTGCAAAAAAAAGTAATATTAAGTGATTGCATCTGTCATCTCAGGCTGAATATTTCTGAGCCTGAAAAATCATTTTCAGAAAGGATTCAGGTAATGAAATGCAAGCCCACTGAAAGGAAGAACTGGGCTTTCCTAACTTATTTCAAACACTAAATTCTTCTTGAACTACACTCTCTGGTGTCTGAAGGAAACATGTAAGATGACAGTTCGTTGTGCTCACATTTTTGCTACATGGAAGTAACTTCCAAGCTCAAACTTCCATTTGCTTTTGTTTGTCTTAAAAAAACAAAGGGGACTGAAGAATAAATGAGTGAAACGGTAATGCGTTTGTCTTACACACAGCAAACTTCCTGTGGACTTATGTCAACCGATGATGAATGGAAAGGAGGAAATGGATGGCTAAACCTTTCTTAATCTGCTCACAACTGAGTTAATCTAGTTAAATTAATTCACTTTTAATTTATAGCAATGGAAGCACATTTTCCTAGCTGAGATGCATCTATTGAAATGATCTTCCAGGCTTGAGATGTAATGTCACAAGATGCACTCCATTCTTATCTTTGAGCTAGAGATATCCTGATGAAAATATGTCGTTTAAAAACAAAAGCAGTGAAATCCTACCAATTTAAAATACCGTTATCTTCCACTAGAGCAACTTTCTGCTGAAAGTATAAGCTACCAGGGAACATTCTGTAAGCACGTGAAACAAAAATTCCTTAAGAAATGCATAACAACACAGAACACAGTAAGAACTATAAGCATTTATTCAGCATATTAATATAGTGCAGGAAACTCGTATATTCTACAAATGGCCCTGGCAACACCAAGTACCAAAGGAAGGTTGAATTTCTGCTTGACAAATACCAGAGTATTTGATCATGTGACTCATGCCTCAAATTTACACTTATGCATTGGAGCACGTCCCTTACATAAAAGCCTGATCTTGATTAAGAAATACAAGTGTTGGGGAAACGCACCATTTCTCCCAGCCTTGTCCAATCAAGCATGGCAAGAGGCACCTTCTCTCCCACTGAGCAGGCAAGTCCTTCTCAATCCACCCATTCTGTCTCCAGGTGTCTTATCTATCAGTTTCTGGCAAACTCTGCTAATGTCTCCTGAAGATCAACTCCTCTCCACATTTGCTTACTTGTGGAGACATTCTCTATTTTTTTTTTTTCATGTTCTTTCAGCCTCGACAGGTTTGAGGAGTAGACGTATTTGAACCTCATGAAGGCCAAGTGCAAGGTCCTGCACCTTGGTCAGGGAAATCTCCGATATCAGTACAGACAGGGGGATGAATGGATCAAAAACAGACCTGTAGAGAATGACTTGGGGATACTGATGGATGGAAAATTAGACATAAGTCAGCAACACGCACTTGCAGCCCTGAAAGCCAACTGCATCCTGGCCTGCATAAAATGAAGCATGGCCAGTAGGTCAAGGGAGATGATTCTTCTCCTCTGCTCCACTCTTATGATACCCCATCTGGAGTACTGCTTCCAGTCCTGTGGTTCCCAGTTCAAGAAAAGCATAGACCTCTTAAAGCATGTGCAGAGGAGGGCCACAAAAATGATCAGAGGGCTGAAACACTTCTGCTGTGCATAAAGGCCAGAGACTTGGGATTGTTCAGCCTGGAAAAGAGAAGGCTCCACAGAGCTCCATATTGCAGACCATCAGTCTATAAAAGGGGTTGATAAAAAAGACAGAGAAAGACTTTTTACCCAGGTTTATAGTGACAGGTCAAGGGGCAATAGTTTTAAACTGAAAGAGGGTAGATTAAGATTGGATAAAAGGAAGAAATTTTTTACTCTGATGGTGGTGAGACACTGAAACAAGTTGACCAGAGAAGCTGTGGATACCCCATCTGTGAAAATGTTCAGGATCAGGTTGGATGGAGCTTGAAGCCACTCGAGTGAAAGATGTCCCTGTCCATGGCATCATCTAGTTGGACTAGGTGACCTTTAAAGGTCCCTTCAAACTCAAACCATTCTGTGGTTCTATAATACCGTGCAGGACATCACATTTTCAGCTTGTGTCTGATTCCTTCCCAAGTACTTCCTTGACATTAGGGACATATAAGCTACCTCACATTTTAAAAATATCAGAGTATTTCTAGTTTCAGTTTGTCTAGCTTGAGCTTTCAAACCATATCATGCTTGCAAAATTGAAATAAAATTTTCTCCTTTATTACAGTATATTCCTTCGTGAGACAAGAAAGAAATCAAAAGACCTCTTAACCTTTCATCAGCTGAAAATTCTTGAGTTTCTCATTGTAAAAAAAATTATTTGCTAAAGTCTTGTAACACTTTTTTTAGTCTCTACAATATACAAGCACTATTTTTAAACAATGAATACTAGAAATTGATAATGACTTCCAGTGATAATACCACAAATGCCGAAGACAGTAATTTTACTTATACTTTTCATTCTGCTACTTATACTCTCAGAATCATGTTTGTTTCCTAACCAAAATTCTCCCCATGAACTGAGGTTCAGATGATTATCTACTTATTTTCTTGGTCTCTACTCCTTAGGACACAATTCAATGTCCATTAAGTGTATGATATTTTTGTATAAAAAAAAAATAAAATTAATGTAGGGTCTAATAGGGGTCATTTGCTTATTTATTGTAATTTTTTCCTTAAGCATACAAAAGATGATAAATCATTAAGCAATGTTAACAGTTAGCCATTAAGTAAAATTATTAATTAATTAATGCCCTGGTAAAGTGAGAAAAAAAGGGCTTTTTATACCAAAGATGCAGAAGCAGCATACTGCAAAAATGTTGATAGAATCATTAGTTTGCTTGCTTGAGAAGTACTATTAACAATACCAACATGCAATGTAATGATTCCACTGATGTATAATATAAGAGCAACGACTGAAAGGGAGCAAATATAGATATACCTGTTCAATGCCCAAAGTCACTGCTTAGATACTTTTGATTCTGTTAGAGCATAACCAAAAATTCCCTCAAGCATGATTAGATTTGCCCTCATTTTTTAATTTTCCCATGAAATATAAACTAACTTTGCTTTACGTGCTTTATCTGTACTTGCAATAGGGAGGTGTCAATATAATAAAACATTTTATTTAACCATATAATATAATGTTTGTATCATTCAGAGTCACATTTTAGATCATTAAATATATAATGTGCCATATACCCATATTATTAGGCTATTAGTATATCATGACAAGTTCAGAAGTCAGCTCATTAAAAAGTTTTGTAAGTTTCCAAGCCTAGGGCAAGTTTAATTAAAGTCAGTGAGGAATTTTAAATTGAAAGAAAATTAAAGTAGTAGGAAACAAAATATAATCTACTGATTCACTTGCAAGTTCTCCAAAAAAAAGCTAACAGGATCAGTTGCTAATGATCATTGATTAAAAGGGTAACATACATTACAGCCTACGTTAGAAATAGCAAAGAAAAGCCCATTTTGAAGAAACTTTACTCACATATGTGCCTGTTGGGCTCTAGAAGAGGCATTTTTAATTGTACGGTATGTGATGAATTAGAGAGAGTGGACTCAGACAGCATGGATACAATTCATCACACTTTATTTAGATATTTTAAATTATTATATAATAAGTCAAAAGAGACAGTGTGATTCATCTTATTCTAAAGTTGTTTTTTAATACAAGTGGGTCAATTGCCCCTCTGAAGATTCCTAGATTTTATAAACTGTAGAAGGAGTCTAAATGGCACAAATTAAACCAAATGTCTGGTTTTGCACACTTAAAGTTAGGTGAAACAGAACTGACACCATAAATGTTTAAGGCATATAATGAAAAGTTAAAAAAAAAAGCTCTATAGACAAACATCATGGCTATTTTTCTCTAGGCAAAACAAAACTAACTGAAAAAAAAAAATTAATCGTAACACACTTTTGAAATAAACAGATAATTTGAATTATTCAAATTCATTTTCTTTCCTGCAGATAAGAAAAGATCTTCCATTCAGGAAGATAAGGTTCAAATGTATTATGATATCTTCTGATTTCTTTTTAGAGGATTTAATTTCAAAAGCGTATTTTGAATTGAACAAATGTACTAATCTTCTTTATCAGTTAAAGATTTTCTTCATCATCTATAGTGGTAGCTATCACTATCAAAATGTGAAAAATTCAAGTCATGGTAATTATTAACGGAAAATGTCAATGTCATGGTTCCTACTCATTTTTCTTTTTCAGTTTCATGGATTCCCCCCAGATATTTACTTTGCTTATGAAAATTAAAGATATTTTTCAAGTTAAGAAGGGACATTTTGGGCCCAAGAACATATTTTTGTATCAGAAGACAAACTTTCTTGATGACAAAGCTAGTAGTACACAAAACCACTTGGTGCTGCATTTTTCAGCATACGTATGCAGAAGTTGCAGAAAGGAAAAGGGACAAGCTATTTAAACAAATTTAGCGCTGCATGTTGAGACTTTCTTATGCTATTTTATTTTGTATAGGAAATTTATTATCTGGGCCATGCAGCCCTGCCAGCAAATCACCAGTCAGTTGTTATTGCCAATATAATCAACAGTTGAAGTTATGTCCAACAGCAGCTGCTTCACTCAACTTTCCTAGTTTTGTTTCATCCAACTGGACCAGTGGTCAGAGGTCTATTTTTCAATGCCCTTGTATCTCTACTGTACACATTTGTAGATTTAAAGAAGGTTTCAATTTGAGATTATATATGTATGGTGAAGTTCTGGTTTAATGGATCATTAATTAAAATGCCAAGTTGCACTTCACTCTTCTTCTTCCTATAGTGTTTCTTACTGTTTTAACAATTATAGCTTTTATGGATAAAAAGTAGTAATAAATATAAAAGTCTGACGCACATGACGAACATGAAAGTCAAGACTGGGGTACTGCTTTAATGGGTCTCACTTAATCTGCTTTCTCCAGATGGACAGAAAGTGTCTTCCCTAAGAAGGCAATAACTTAAACATTTGTAATAACTTATTAAGAAGGCACAGCATCCTAATTCCTTTAGGTTCCAAGCAAAGGTTAGTTCCCAGGCTGCTTTCAAGTAAGTTTACATCACAGTATTTCAGGAGTGAATGTTTTCTGATCTGCTTTTACAGCAAATAGCTATCCCAACCTCAGAGACGCCAGTCAGCAGACTGCCAGGACACTTTTTTCCTTGTTGCATGTCTAAGAAAAAAGATCTGAGTAATATTCTCACAAAATTTCAGAACTTTAAAAATTAATCTAAAGGTAGGGGTTCGAAGGCTAGTTAATGGAATTTGGATTCCCAGTCAGTGCAAGAAATGAAAGAAAATTATTTGCTACAGCTTTGAAATCACAAACCAATGAACTAACATATAATATATATAGGTGTATGATGAATTATTATAAATATGTGAGTTTGTAAAATATGGTGGATAGTTGTGTACAAATACAAAGAAATCAGTCTGAAACACAGGCTGAGCACGAGTAAGACAAGTACGTTCCATTAATTTCTGTAAGAGATATTACACGAACCAGGCACTATTGAGATAGATTTAGCTGGGAAGTGTGATTGCCAAAGAATTTTATTGACATTTTTCCACATTGCAAGTCATCTTTATAAAAAAAGGCCATGGAATTTATCACTTTATTGAACTCTGATTTTTGGAGCATAACTACATAATCAGGTTTTAAATTATTACAGCATCCTGTGTGAACACGTATTTTATACCAACCACTTAGCAGACATGGAAAAAAACAAGCATAACATAATAATATTTAGTTCTTCAACAGGATCAGGTACCAAATTTAATTGTATAATAAACTCAACTATTTAAGGAAGCAATGAAATAATGTGAACAGAACTATACACTGTTGCTCCCTCTGTTTCCCTTGAGGTTTATCTCACTGTTTTTCTGTGTCATCCAATTCTGTAAGTGCATGTGAGGACGGGGATAAAGCAGGAGAGAGACAAAGAGAATTGGCACAGCACTCTCTTAGGACAGAATTCCATTAGCTTTGACATCATCCTCCCAGGAGTCAGCGCAGCTTTAAGAAAGAGCAATGCTGTGGGTTTGGTACCTCCTCGGTCAATGTATCAGAACATATATTTACTTCTGTCTGATCTTTTTTTCCCTGGGATTTTTTTTAATTTTTATTTAATTTTGTAAGGCTCGTGGCACGTAGTGAAATTGTTTCCATATTTATACTTAAAGTCTCATTTGAATTGTTAGTGTTAAGTATAACAAAATGTAACCTGAATCCAGCACAGGAATACTGCAGTACAGCAGTAATAGTATAGTAGTAATACCTTCTGATCTCATATAACTAGAGATATCTACAACAAGGTATTCTATCTAAAATAAAAATTGCAGTGTATTTCAACAACGTATTGCACTGAGTTATATAAGAAGATAAACCTAGACTTCTCAAAGTTAAGTTAAAAATTTATTTCAGTTGTCAGTTCTTGATTCTTCCTTAAAATCCCTTCTTCCCCTTTTTGCTCATTCTGATTAGTACTTTTATATTAATCATCTCTCATAGTTTCTCTGCTAAGGGTAATAGGAAATTAATTCTGGCTCAAGCAAAATTTTCCATGCCAAAACAAATTTTCAAGGCTCTGTCTTAAGCATGCCTCTAACTTGCTTCTCCTGGCTGGCAGTGATAAAAGGTTTGACATCCAAGCGACAGTAACGCCACAGTGTGCTTGTGAAGCAAGGTCAAAAAGTTAAAAATTCAGTAATAGGATATTGCCAGAGATTTCAGGGGAAGTAACTTAAATATACTTATTTAAAAACATGACCTAATTCCAGCCAGAGTAATACCTGGGTTTCGGGTATCAGTTCATCTGATTTGACTAGTAAAAGGCTGTACAGGTAGGCTAAGAGAAAAGAGAGGGATGGTTTGTAAACATGTTGTGACATTGATGATTAAAAAATTAACTGCTTGGGAAAGGTTGTGGAATTGCCAGATTTTTAAACACATTTTCCTTGCTCAGTAGTAGAAGAATGCACTAAATAACCTCTTGAGGATTCGCCTAGCTTTATTTTCCGACACCAGTATTTCAACATGATAAAGGAAAAAGTAATTCATGGTAGCATATACGTTACACAGTAGTTTACCATTTCAATTTTATTTCAGGTTTAGATCATATGGGCAAATAATTGCTGCTTAGATATACTATCCACATACTGGGTTTTTTTCATTTCAGTGAAATTCAGTCCTCTGTATTTGGTGCTGCCCTGGGTAGCAGCAGATGAATGAGCCAAAGCAGAATGGCAAACCATAAAGAAACTGTATCACAATTGCCTGTGTAAATACCATCTGTATTGACCTCACATTCTTTAAAATTTCCCAGGATGTCTTATTTTCAATGTTTGGGAAAGTGAAGTATCCCAAAGTACACTTTAGTTTACTATTGGGAGATTAAATTCATATAAAGAGATCATTAACTTAGAAGGCAGGAAGAAAGCACAGCTGAAAGTATTGATCCTGATTTTAATGTCATTTAAAGTGCTATTTGGGCAAGGAAGCAGCTTTTTGAAAACAGGAGCACCCTATTGGAAGTAAGGAGGAAACAAGAGAACTGAAATAAGAGGGCTCTGCCATCTTATTGCCAGTGTTTGAAACTCAATGTGATGCCCAGAGTAATATATCAAACCTCACATTTTCAGGGAAACTGTCAGAACTTTGAAACAATTAAGTATGGTTCATAAATAATTTTACATATCGTCACCGAGTCTACAAATTAGTGAAAGAAATTAATGACACGGCAACTACTTTTTCCAAAGGACTTCCAGATTTTAAACCATTGTAAATTCCTTGAATTGGTATCCAAAACGTGATACCATTAAAACGTTTATCACTAGGAGTAAAAAAATGCATTTATCAAAACTTCCATTAATTAGCATATCAGAGACTATGGCCAATTTTCAGTGATTGCATAACAATTTGTACATTTCTGTATCCAAGCTGCTCATTTCTATGAAAAAAATATTTATCCATTTCTTCTGTATGCTTTGCTAACATCACATAGATGAGGAAAGTAAATTAATTATCATAACGCCTTTCTCCATGGAAGTGTGAATCTTCGAGACTTTGGCAGTCTTTAATAAAATGAAACCACATAAACAGTATATAAATAGATCAGGCAGAAAACTAGTAAATTAGGTCTGTGGAGGCATTGTTCTCACTGAAATCAGAGGCAGAAGTAGGACAAGGTCAGGCCTTACATCCTGTAACAAGCAACAACACTGACAGTATGTTGGTATAACCATATTGATTTCAATAACTATACTTTTGATTTATGCTGGTGTCAGCTCAGAAGCAAGTCTACACACATTTTCATGTCTGCCTCAGTTTAAACAAAGCCCTCTGACAGAGTCGTCAGCACCAGCAGCTATTTCACACCTCTGCTGCGGCATGCTCACTGCAAGAGTGACCTCACTAAGCCAACAGCAAGACTTTATACTAACATACTATCATAAAAAACATATGTTAGTAAAAAGTGGGTGTAACTTTTCAACAAGCAGCTGCTGAGATAAAAGACAGTCTCATGCCTGAGAAAAAATCAAGTAAAATGTGCAACGGCTGAGTTTTCTTCAGAGAATTTTAATTCGGAGAATGTAAAACTCAGTCCCAGATGGTGAATCATTCATAAAATTATCTTCATTGACATCCTTAACATCAGTTTATCATAATATCCCCTTCTTTGTTACTTATGATACCTATGCAATCAATAGCTATTAGACCTTTCAGTTTGGTTTTTAAAATACTTAGTAATTACTCTTGTGACATCTCGTTTCCTATCTGTGACACTAGACTTTTACTTTCTGTGTGGTGAATTAATGACATTAATTAGCTCTATGCCTTGACAACACGCAATTTCTGCCCAAGGGCTTCCTCAACAAGAAGGAGAGTAAATGCAATGAATTTACGGTCTCTTGAAGAGAAATGGTCAGATGTAACACATACGGCATCCTGAAGATACAAGATCCAACTCCTGACTTGAATAATATGACTGCAAATTTAGACTCATGTGATCAGAATTAGGTCAGTTATATGTTTTTCAGCCCCCGGGGCAAAATTTGGGTGAAATGTACATATTTAGTTTGGAAACAGATCAGCTAAATAAATAATAAAAACTTTGTTTCTTCACTACTAAATCTACTAAACCTCGTAATCCATGACGGTCATGGGGAAAATATCTTGATTTCACACTTTGGAAGTGCAGTTATCTGTTCCTAAATGCCTCTGAAGACAAAGGTTGCTCAAAAAACCAATCTCTATGTTTAAGAACACAGATCTTGTGGGATGCACATGTGCAAACATAAAGTATTTACAAGCACCTGCAAACCTGCGTGTATGTCATTCCCCCTGAGCAACACGCATCAATTCTCAAGTGCGAATTCTGCAAATGCAAAAAACCAGATGTGTTTCTAAGCGAGAAGAGGCAGTTTTAGAGGAGCAAAGTAAAGAGGCAAAGTAAAGAAAATCAAGCCCAAAAGACCATGCAACGCAAGAAATATTTTTATAAATTACTACCAGAGCTGGGTTTTCTGTTTGATCTGCAAGTACCAGTTGCACCCTGATAAGCAAATTTTTTCTTCTAAGTATTAGTATCATTGCACAAATGGAGATTTCTAGTATGCAAGCAGTAAGCAAATGCACAACCCTGTGGGATGGATAAGAATTCGGATATAAATGTTCAAAGAGACAACAGAATAAATTATAAATATGTTATAAGAAATAGAGATTTATGATAGCATAACATAAGTTACACATGAGCATTAAAATGTTAATGGAGTTCTTGGGCAATCCACATCCCTGATACAAAAGCAATGAAGCTGCTTTCTAAGTAGGAGCAAAAGTAGGGCCCAGCCCTCAGGAGTCCCAGGCCTTGGACAAAGTAACAGGGAAAGAGAAAGACCTCCCCAGGGTTGAGAAGGATCAAGTGAGGGATCAGTTAGGTCAATTAGATATTCATAAGTCCATGGGCCCTGATGGGATACACCCGAGAGTGCTGAGCGAGCTGGCGGAAGTTATTGCTGGGGCACTCTCCATCATCTTAGAAAGGACCTGGACAATAGGCAAGGTGCCTGAAGACTGGAGGAAAGCCAATGTCACTCCAGTCTTCAAAAAGAGCAAGAAGGAGGACCCAGGGAACTACAGGCTGGTCAGCCTAACCTCCATCCCTGGAAAGATGATGGAACGGCTTGTTCTGGGCATCATCTCAAGGCATGTGGAGGAAAAGAAGGCTATCAGAAGTACTCAACATGGATTCACCAAAGGGAAATCATGTCTGACTAATCTGATCGCCTTCTATGATGGTGTGACTGGATGGATGGATGAGGGGAGAGCGGTAGATGTGGTCTACCTTGACTTCAGCAAGGCGTTTGACACGGTCTCCCACAGCATCCCCATAGGGAAGCTTAGGAAGAGTGGGTTAGATGAATGGACAGTGAGGTGGATAGAAAACTGGTTAAAAGACAGAGCCCAGAGGGTTGTGATTAGGGGCGTGGAGTCTAG
>VXBO01003233.1:130499-161565 GCA_013400135.1 Rhinoptilus africanus
TGATTCTATGATTCTATGAAAATAACCGATTCCCTGCACCCCAAGTTTATTTTAGACATTTCCTGTCATGTTGAATTTCTGAACTGAAGACGATGATGATATCCATTTATATCATTGTCACTCTTTTATGCAGTGTGACATAAATGATATACGGCGTCTCAACAAGATACAGCAGGCGGGAAAACTGTACCGGGGGCTTCACATGAACTCAGCTTCAGTTCCCCATCACAAAATATATTTTCTGCTTTCCTTCAAAATTTTTATATAATAAAGAAGAATTATATTATCGTTCTGTTCCCCAAACATAATTAAGTGTAACACATGTTTGGTAATTAATATTGCATTTGAACCTGATTTTCTGTAAAACTCGGAAGGTAAACTGCATTCTCCACTTACTAATGTAGACTGGCTGAGGTGTGGGATGGGAAGATTTACCACACCAGTGTGAGCATTAGCACTGTTCAAACTGCACGTGTAGAGTTTTGATCACCTTCAAAAACATACTAGGACTTCCAATGTAGCTTTAATGCAGTGCCACAGTATTTTGAGAAGTAAAAAGGGTTGCCACTACAGAGTATACCCTTTAATCAAATACTGTATAAATGGCTAATTGAATTAAGGTCATTCTGATGCTGCTCTGACCTAAGCATAGTCTTTACTATAGCAATGAGGATTAACACCTCTAACTGTTGACCTGACCGAAACGAGACAAATTTTATCAAAGTTATTTTACATCCCTGCATTATATCAGTCGCAAAATAGAAACAGTTTTAAGGGTTTGTGGATTTTTTAGAAAAAGTAAGAAAGACAGTCCAAATATCCGTCACCAGTTCAAGACTTTTCACTGAACCAGGGTCTCACACATTCCAGTCAAAAAGTCAACGTTTATCTGTTTATCATGTTTTTTCCCACTCTACCCTTTTCTCTTATTTTCATCCATCTCCATTCCCTGGGAATTTTTCACATGAAGTTTTGATGATGAAATTGTGGTTGAAACAGCTACACTTCTGCAAGAGTCTAGGTTTCCAGAAACTGGAACTTTGAAATTGAAAAGGGTTTTGTCAATGTTCTCTCAGCCTCCCCTTCACATCCCACTTGAGAACAGTAACTATCCCAAAGCATCCTGAGGAAATGGAACTTATATTTTCATAGTAAGGTTAGGCAAAGGCTGCTATTGCATCCCTAAAAACTGAAAGGTCTTGTAAAGGGAAGAAAAACACTGTTCTAAGATGTGAGCCTTAGGGTTCTTATTCATGTCTGTCTATTTGAGACTCTGTATTGAACTAGTCTCATCTAATTAATGAGATTTTTTTAAAAGATGTAAGCTACAATGATAGCTTAATACCCTAACAGCCCACCACATCTCATTATTCTCAGCATAATAGTAAAGCTAACATAGACTGGAAGTTTTTAGGTCGTTTATTCTTCAAATACAACACAACCCAGGAGCTAAAGAACACAGATCAGGAGAAATGTTGTGGTATCAATACAGTCCTGTTTATGTGGTGCATAATTAGTGTATTAGGGTTTACAAATATATTTTTTTTTCCACTCAAAAGATCCAGCTGAATCACATAGCTTTTAAACTATTCAAAGGATGGGATTGTTTTGACTAGCCAGAAAGAAAGAAACAAGAGACAATACTGTTCTGGTGAAGAAGCATAAGTAGTTTTCATGAAGAGAAGTAGTTTTCATGGCAATGAAAGAGCAAGACTTATGTATTGGTGTGAGCAGACTGACATTACCTTTTAAAAACAGATCTGATACTGACTCAGTGTTGAGGGCGCTCGTTCCTATACTTCTATCTGCAAGAGCCTGACATTTAGTATGATTTAAGTGGAAAAAAAAATAGCTTCAGTCCTTGGCTGGCAAGAATGAGTCTGACAGTAGCTGCACTACAATTAGGAACATGCTGCACTGGAGTCTCAGCAATGCTTAAACACATATTGTTGTTAATCCCTCCTCACCTCCAGCAGGCTGGCAGTAGTCCTCATATTAGTATGCAAAGCCATTTGTTATTGGAAAAAATAGGGTTATTCCTCCTCTTGAAAGTATGGTATTCACTCTTGCTTATTTGTTAGCTTTAACAGAAAGTGGATTTGGTTTTTCTTGCTGCTCTTTAAACCTTTAGGGAGATTAAGCTGTGGCATACATACTGACCACATGCTACTAATCCCCCCAAAACAACTTTTTTTTTTTCAGATCACTTTTATCTGTGGTATTTAGAAAGGAATAAAATAAAATTTAAACCGCTGGCAGTAAACAATCGGGTTTTATTACTGTAATACATGTAAGAATCCAGCAGGCCTTCCTCTCACATCTGTGATTTTGGTGATGAGTAAAGGTATACGCAAAAGCCTGAATTTTAACTTTTGCTTGAGACACAAGCCTTAAAAATTTCATCTATGTGTATTTTTAGCAAACTAGTATTTTTAGGAGTACAAATGCATTAAATCTTGTGAAAATACACACCATTAAAAGGCAGTTAAGAAAATTATTAATGGTGATAGCAGCCCAACAATAAAAGTGTACCTGTTCTAAAGTGCTTCCTAAAGAAATCCAGTATGTTACTTTATTTTAATAAGTTCTGCCAAAAAGCCTGAAAATATACAAGCAAACTCTCTTAAAACATCCACCTGAGAATAATATGCTACTCCAAAGACTATCCAAAGCAATTTTCAGCCCTCAAATTAAACCAGATTTCATTTCCTTTTTGTTTTCTTTTTAATCCTCCGTTTGCAGAGAGAGGGTTTATAACTTTTAGAGAAAACTATCAGTAGGAAAATTAGATACAGAAATACAAAGTATTTAAAGATGATCTATTGCGGATTGCAACAGTCCTGAATCCTATTTGCTAGTGCATCAGTAATATTAGGGTGACAGTTTAGCAAACATTTCACATGGATGGTTTCACAAAGAGCTCAGTCATAATAGTTCATATTGCAAACTTTCCAAAAGCTCAGATGTTATACACTCACAGGAAATGCTAGTCAAACACAATCCAGATAGATAAAAATGCCATTATGAACAGAATCATTTACCTTTCTTCAGTTATCATGCATTTTCTTAAAATGATGGATTAATGTCACTTCACTTCCCCCTCTGCCCCTCTTTCTCAGACATGTGCATGCACACTTAGAGTTTGGTCTTCTACATTAAAATTCCCATGCCATAAAAGTTCTGAATATGTAACGTAAAGCGGTTCTTGGTATTGGTTCAAGGGTATTGGTTTTAATGATTTCAGTCTCACCAACTGATTATAACAGTGACTGTAACAATCTTTTTTTTTCATTTCATTTTCTCTTCCCCAACCACAGGAAATGCAAAAAGTATGACAAGTTACCAACACAGGATTTACAATAGTGAAGAGCAAGTAATAAGGAAATTCACAATAAAATGAGATTTAGAAATAATTTGTTAATTTTATAGGTTGGGGTTCTTTTATGAACTAGAGAGATTTGTAATGGAATGCATTCGTATCATCATTTAGCAATGTCACTTTACCTCAAAATATTATTAACCATCACAGTTGAAAAGGAGTTTTATTCAACAGCAAGGAAAGAAAATGGTGGTTGAAATTCCATTTTTCATTTCTACGAACTTCCAATTGAAAGTTTGTAGTGAATGTGTTTTTAGAAGTTACCTGAGGAGAGCTGACCCTGTAGAGATGCAGTTAGACTGCCCTGGACAGATGCCAATCATTTCATCCATTTGCTAGCTCGCTGTACTTTCAGAATGCCTGTCAACCTTGCCTTTTTTTCTGTTTTAGTTTGTTCGCTTAATGCTTTAAAAAGATTAAATTTCAGAGACCACTTCCTCATACAATACTACAGTTTATTCAATAAATATTCACTTTTTCATGAGATGCCATAAAAAAATATGAATACTCTGGAAGTTCTCTGTAGGGAAGCTGGAAAGCAAACCAGCACTGACATTTTCTGGAAAGTACTGAGAAGGAAAGTTTCCCTCACAGAACCTTTTCAAAACTGTTGGCCACAAAAAGCAATCTGATGTCAATTTTAGGAGAACAGCGGATGACTCTACCCTTTAAAAATCGCACCCTGAATGTCACTCTTAGTATTGCAAGTTTTGAGCACTTCTGGTATGTCCCTCTTAGTGCATTTTCAGTGATTCTGAAGCTTCTCCTAAATATGATATTGTTCTAAAACAATTCTAAGATTTTACAAATAATTTCTCATATAGAGCAATGTGCTATATTTAGAGAACTACAAATAAAAGGGGAGTTTTACTGTAATTAATGTTTTAAACAATGTCTGCTCTCATAGATTTTAATGGTCTTAACAAATTTTTATAAATTACACTTTTCATTATTAGAGACAATATTCTTAATAAGGACTGTGGGAAGATAAAATTCAAAGAAAGAATTAGATAAACACGGTTCTTGTCTTAAAGTAGAAGAAGTAGGGAAAAGTCACAAAATTCAAGGCCAATTAGCTCAATTTCAGTTCCTAAAAAGTGGCAGAAGAAATGCTCAAACACTCTCTGGGTACTGACAATATCAGAAAGATATGAAGATGAGTAACAGTGACACTGGATTCATAAAGAACAAGCCATCTCAAAATAATCTAATTTTTTTTCCATGATAGTATAATAGGCCTTTTGGATAGAGGAAAAGAGACATGTTCTCATCTAGCTTCACTTTAGAAAGCCTTCTGATGCTCTCTCACATGACATTTTGAGAAGCAAAGTAGGGAAACACTGCTTGGATGCAATTACTACCGAGTGTGTTATTAGCAGTTCACTGTCAGGCTGGACAAGAGTTTGCAGTACTGTTCCACAGAGGTCTGAGCATATTCGTTATTTTCTTTAATTGTTTAAACAAAGAAACCAAAAGCATGGCCATTACATGTGGAAGATGACACCATGCTGAGAGAGCTGCAAATACACTGGACCAAAGTGATCTTAACAAGTTGAAGAAGTCTGAAGAAAATTCAGTTCATATAAGGGCAAGAGCTGCATTTCATGGTAGAAAAATTAACCTCATCGTTGCAGAACGGGAAAAACTGGTAGAGATCAATACCGAGAGCAATAGAGTGGCTCTAAGTGCCACAAGCTGAACATGACAATATTTTATGCAAAAATGGAATTTTGAGAATGTATAAAGAGATTATGTTTAAACACTCTTTCATCCCATTTAACAGCAGCAAGGTTTTAGCTGGAATATGAAATCCAATTTTGAGAACAGCAGTTTTGGAAGTATCTGGAACAGTAAGAGAAGCTTCAGAGGAGAGATTAAGAAAAGAAAATCTAAAGCAAGGGGTTAAAGGAACCAGGTCTGTTTAGTCCAGAGAAGAAAAGACTGAGGGACAATATGACAACGTGAAAAATGTAAAAAGGCAGGAATAATAAGAAAGCCAAAAGCTCTTACTCTTGTCCACTATGGATGTGAGTTTAAAATAAGCTGAAAATTTAAGATCATTATTCCAAGACATGGAATAATAACTTTCATTTGCAAGAATGAAGACTTCAGTTAAACCTAAGGAAAAACTCTCTAGCAGGAGGCAGTGAAGCAGTGGATTGCCTGCAAGGGATGGGAAATCTCTCCAGCTGTTTTTTACCAAGAACAGGCTGGACAAGCACCTGTCAGCAGTGACAGCCCTACAGTTAATCCTGTCTTTGGCAGTAGGATAGATCTGCTAATTCTTCAAAATCACCCCCAAATCTATTTTATATTATATTTATGATCCTACACTGATTGCTAATTATCTGTCACTACACAAGTAAAAGCTTACAGACTAAGTCACGGTGTACAATATATAATAACATACCTCTAAGAACTTTCTGTAAAACTACAGGTATGCTTGACTTTTGGTGAAACTTGACCAGAGCATTTACTTAAGGACTGAAGCCATGAAAATCATGAGTGCCTGAATTTTAAATATAGATATGAGGGGTAACAACGTGAATCTAAAACCACATCTGACAGGTTTCTACTAAAGATTAAAACTGATGAGCAGTTCTTAGATTCACACATTGTAGATGTACTGTAATACTGATTCCATTAAAAACAGACAAAAAAAAGAACTCAAAACCAGCAACCAAAAGAAACCAAAACATCAAACCAACCAACAAAACCAACCAATCAACCAACCAAAACCAGAAAAACCCACCACCACCAAACAAAAAGCAAAAACTGTATGTTTTTTTTATTTTATTTTAAATATTTGGACACACAATATTATATATCTGGGATGGAAACAGAAATGGTCCGCTTTTCAGATCACATCCTGCAGAAACCTGTCTGACAAGTTTTAAAAGTGATTCTGAATCAGATTTCAGTCATAACTACACCGCTAACTCAAACATCTTGATGTCTGAGGTGAGCCCAGGGGAAATACATAAGTCTGCACAAGTAGTGACTTAGTTTTACATTAAAACTTAAGGCTAAAAAGCATACATCTGAAATCAATAGGAATTTTTAATTAAATTATGTCCTTTTTTTTTTAATCTATCTTTTTTTCTAATGGGTTTAGAGTGACTTCTCCATTAACATTGTTATTAAGTATTTATATAATCAGAGCAAATATTGAGCATTATGGAGAAGATATCTGTTTGATGTTCTCCCTTCCAACAACAGAGACCATGTCCTTCTATTTCAGAAGATCAGCTCCTCAAGCCTGCAGATAATGGTGCCTGACAAAATATTCAAGAACTTCTGAAACCGTCACATCTTCACTGCATTACTAGTGCTGGATTTGCAGTAAGGAGCCAGCAGACAGGCTGCTCTAAGCAGAAACAGTGATTTACAGATGCTGTTATTTTTCCTCCCTTCTTTCACTGGGGTCTCTGCTCACATCCCATCCTTTCAATGGTTCTGACTACAGAAACCTCATGTCCTTTAAGAGTAAATGAGTGTGATGCTGTTTATTGATCAGCACCTGTCATTTCAGAACCCCACTTCTTCAAGCAAGTTAATAAAAGCGCACATTTTTACTGCTGTATAAAACCCTTCAGTTGTAAATATGGAGCAGATAGCATCTTTAAATAAAAATATGTTTGTCAACTGAAATTGTATAAAGATCTCTAGCACTTACAACTCATCTCTGTTGTTTATACATTCATCTTTTGTTACTTAGATCTTCCTGAAAGAAAAGATATTCAGATCATTACTTCCAGAAAGCTTCTCATATTGTCAAAGTTATTTCTATTTGTTTGCAAGAGTAGTTATTATTATTCTTAAAATTCATCTTTATCACACTTCTGCCAGCTGAGTGCTACTTACAATTCCATTAAGGTGACCGCTCACAAAGCAGTTAGGCACAGGCATAACTTTATATGGATAGTGTCACTAAATGCAGCAAGTCAATAGATGACTTGCTTGTTAACTGCAATTTTGTGCTTTAAGGAGATTCTTAAGTGCTTGCCTAAATGAAAGGTTATAACCTTGATTTTTGAATCCAACTTAGTATTATTTGATATTCCGTATGAAAAGCTTGAAATTCATTTCCTCCAAGACCACTAAAAGATTTACCACATAAAGTAAATTACTATGATAACACTGTAATATTCAAGGACTGCACAAAAATAACACCGTATACTGGCACCACTGTGTCTCAACATTTCATCAGGAACACATCCTAGGTAAAAATCTGAATGTGTTTACTAATATTACCTGGTTATTCCTATAGAGAAAGCCCTCCAGTCTTGTCAATAAGGGTACTACTAATCATGAAGAAGAATGAACTAATTTGATTCCATGTAAATAAAAATACATTTAACAATGTCCTGCAGTTTCTTGAGGTAGTAATTACTAGATCATCTTCATATGCATCCAAAACCCAAATAAATGTTCCTGCAACACAGAAAAAACTTTAACAGGAAAGTAGATATTTTTTTCTTTCACCTATTCTTGGAGCAAATAAAAGCCAAAGGAACACTAATGTCAGGGCAGAAGAGGGCTAACAGAGGCAGGCAGCAGACACAGCATCTTGCTCAGCATTTTGTGTATTCTGCTTATAGACCTTCTGTGAACTCCTTCTGGGATGGCCGGGGACTCCAGGAGCCTGCTGCATGGGGGAAAGACAGCTGTGGGGGGTCTATGACTTCCAGCAGCTTCTGACGAAGTTGTTCATGATCAAAGGGTGCTTTGAGCTGACTCTGAGCTGGGAGAGTCACGCACCCATTCAGCAGGTGCTGGGAGAGGTGCACATAAGGGCAAGCTCAGACTGCAGTTCCCAAAGAAGCAGTTTTTGCAGGGGGAGCACAAAAGCCGGCTAGAAACTCTGCTGCTGAGGGAAGCATTCATGTGCTCAGCAGTGGTGGTGGGGTGCTACAGAGTGTGTCCCCAGCACACACCTGAGCAGCTTCCCCAGCACGTCAGGGGCTCAGACCAAGCTCTGGAGTGAGGATGCATCTCTGAAGGCCTCTTACCAAGGCTGGAGCTGGGAGATGGTGGGCTCCCCAGCTACAAGAGGCATGTGCTGGAGAGCATCTATATCACCAAGTAGAGGAGCTGTGCCTGAAGAAGAGGAAGGAAGAGTCTCTGCTACTGGCTTACTGTCCTTCTTGAGCTGGGCTCCCCAGCTCAAGAAGGACAAGGAATTTCTGGAGAGGGTGCAGCATAGGGCTACAAAGATGATTAGGGGACTGGAGCACCTCTCCTATGAAGACAGACTGAGGGAATTAGGTCTCTTTAGCCTGCAAAAGAGGCGTCTGAGGGGGGACCTAATCAGCACTTATAAATACTTGAAGGGTGGGTGTCAGGAGGATGGGGCCAGACTCTTTTCAGTGGTGCCCAGTGACAGGAGAAGAGGCAATGGGCACAAACTTGAGCAACGGAAGTTCCACCTAAACATAAGGAGGAACTTCTTTACCTTGAGGGTGGCAGAGCACTGGAACAAGCTGCCCAGGGAGGGGATGGAGTCTCCATCTCTGGAGACTTTCAAAACCCGCCTGGACGCGTTCCTGTGCAACCTGCTCTAAGGTGGCCCTGCTCTGGCAGGGGGTTGGACTAGATGATCTCCAGAGGTCCCTGCCAACCCTGTGATTCTGTGATTCTGTGCAATGGAGACTCCTGGGATGTTGAAGCCTGAGACTTACAATGACAGGAGAAAAGCTCCTTCTCTGATCGGCAACTACAGAACAGGCTCAATATGCTGGTAGCAGATGAGGTGCTGAGTCTGAACAGGAGGTTGAGAGCTTGAGCCTCCCCTTCTCCTGGGCACTGCTGTGAACACTGCTGGAGCACTGTGTCCAGTTCTGGGCTCCCCAGAAAAAGAGGACACAGACATACTGCAGTGAGTTCGGCAAAGGTCCGCAAAGATGATTAAGGTTTGAAACACTTGTCATACAAGGAGAAGCTAAGAGAGCTAGGACTTTTCAGCTTGGGATGTTCATCTTATCAGTGTGTATAAATATTTTATGGGGTGAAGTAAAGAAGATGGAGCCAGATTCTTCTGTCATGTCCAGTGACAGGACAAGAGGCAATGGGCACATACCAAACCACAGAAAATTCTGTTCAAGCATAAAAAAAACGTTTTTTTTAGCGTGAAAGCAGCCAAACAGTGGCATAGGTTGCCCTGAGAGGTTGTGGAGTCTCCATTGCTGGAGACATGTAACATTCAACTGTATGCAGACCTGAGCAAACTGCGGCTACCTTTCCTGCCTCATTTCCTGCTGTTAAATACCAAATGAGGAATATCTGAAAAATCAACATAATACATTTCATGAGCCTCATTTCTAAATGCAAAGAGATATTACAATTCTATGCATGCATTTTCTGTGTGAATCTTTGCAATACGGACTACACAATCCCGAATGAGAAAGGAAGATGACCCATGAAACACCCACACTATTAATCGTCAGCCCAGTGGAAAGGCTTCAGGAGCTCAGCTCTCAATAGCTTTGTGTTGGAGAATCTAACAAAGGCTCAGGCATTTAAGAAATTATACTTGTAGTCAAGGCATTCTTATGATATGTCTGATTCTTATGCTTATTCATGCATGGAAATGTATAATGCTTTCTCTTTAGAAGTAAGATTGAATAATAAACTAAATAGCTGAAGGTATGTGTAAATAAAAACAAATCTTTTCATGTCTATAAAAATCTAGCTCTGGATTATAATTAGAAACTAATAAAAATCTTTGTTGCAATTCCACAGATCTTGTCTGTTAGAGATAATTCTTGATAATAGACTGAATATTCCCAGAAATTAATATGAATAATTTAATTAAAAGTAGAGTATCTTTTTGGAAGTTCTACTTTTTAGAAGATCTGCTTCCAGGAACGACAGTTGACAGATCAGAGTAGAAAATTGCATACAAAGTTATATAACCTTAGGATATACACAATGGAATGGGCTGTAAAACTCTTCTGTTACAGTTGTTTTTCTCATTCCTAGGAACTGCTCTTTTAGGATCCATTTTGCAATTAATTGCAGTCCTCACTAGATGATAATGCTGTAACAGAAATCTACAGAATGAACTGTGCCAGTGCAAAAGAGACAGTGATTGGCAGGCCTTTCTTAATTACAACATTAGGTTTAGCACTTGTGTTAATCTGAAATTCATTAACATGTCTCCAGATACCACTAGTTAAATCCAGTTTGCCAGCAGGCAGAGTCAGCTCTGAAATTAGTGCTTCAGAAAACCTTGTTTACTGCCTCTTGTCCTCTGGAAAAAGTACACTGAGGTCAGTTTTCCTGATATATTGTTTGACTGGATTCCCAAAACAATTCTGTAATATTCTCAAGGGGCAACTCTGGACACACAAAAGCTAAAATGAGGTTTGTGACAGAATCACTTATCTACAAGTAAATATCTTATTTCTTCAAATAGGTTCTTAATTCCTCTTTTTATACTTTATTGATAGAGTCTTTCATGCTGCATTTCACAGTCAATAGTTATTCTACCCATATAGAAAACTCTGTAGATGATACAGACAGAAATGCAAATGAGAATAAAAGTTGCATTTTTTTTCTTTTTTTCGGAAATGGATCATGCCAATGATCCTGGTGTCTTTCTTTGACAGACGAGTTTTACTTTACAAGGAAAGCATGACAGATATAATTTGTCCAGATTTCAGAATTTTATTCCATGGGAAATGACTCAAATTGAGAAGATGGGAATCAGGAGCTGTACTGTAAAGTGGATAAGGAACTGATCAAAATGGAGCTCAAACAGGTTGTGTTGTAAGTGTCTGGGTATTGATGGGTGCCCTGTGCTGTTCTTCACAGTCTATTTTGGAAAATTTTAGTGTTTTCACCAGTGAATATGCCCCCAAAGGGCAAAAAAATGTACGTGCTAATGTGTCGATAGTGTGAAGATGGGATGTAACAGTAATATGGAACAAGATCAAACGTCACATGGCAGAATCTGGGTAGTCTTAGGGACTGGGGTAATAAAACATAAAATGATACGTATATTCTGATGCATTTATAGGCTAATAACAGGAACTTTGCTAAGAGAACATAATACATGTGTTTCAAGGTACAAGAGATGAGAAACAGTATAACAGTTCAGATAAATCTTACACTAGGTTCCCGTCTTTCTCTTCAGGCTCTTTCTTCTGTCATATTAAGGATGTATTATCTACCTTTATAATGCTGTAAAACTATTTTTATTTCATATTTTGGTCTCTAATATAATTGTACTGGGATTCTCTATATTATCCAGATTTTTTTCCAATCTTATTTTGTAGACCTTTCTTATTATAATCTCAGAGCAGTAAATCTTGCAAGGATTTGACATAGATCTTCTCAGATACCTAAATAGGCAATCATATGAAGTCATGAAAGACAACCTGTTATTAAACTTTGAAATCCATGTCTTACAAATTTAGCTTCCAGCTTTCTGTCTACATTTTCATTATTATTTTTTTTTCCACTCACATATCAAATTATTTTACATACATTTCTTAGAATACACTGCATTCTTTCTTGAAAATATTTGATCATTTTGCACTGGATGAACAGTTGCCATAATGTTGGATTGGGTGAATGCTACAGAACAATGAACTATATAACCCTCCTCTTCATCTCATTTGTATAGCTACAATTGTCAAAATTCCTGTTTCCTAGAAACATGTTGACATATGAGAAGTGAGAAACAGTGTTACCTCACTGGGCTCCCCAAAGTCTCCAGAATTAAATAGAATCCTCTTCTACCATATCTAATTCTTTTTCCCAGGTAACTTCTCCAGTTTACTTGAGTTCCAAATAAAAAATAACCTTGTAAGTACTGTTGCTTGCACCCATGCACACTCTTTTTTTTTTTTTTTATGTTCAGTTTCTCAGCCTTGTCAACCCCTGACACTTATTGTCAGATTTACTTGTCTGTTGTACAGACATACAATATGGTATCTTCTGCATTTACATGTTTCTATCCACCAATTTTTCCTACTGGTTTCAGTAGGCTCTTTGAGACCAATTTTATTTTTATTTTTCCTAGGCTTCTTCCTTGTTGGTATTTCCCCTCCCCTTCCTTTCTCGTTGTCAGTTTTACAACCCGTGGCACCTTTTTCAGTTTTAAAGGTGCTTTTGTATTGGTGTAAATTAAAACCTTATTTGCCAAGATACATCTCAACTATCTTCTAATTTTTAATAGTTTTGTCTGTGAGGAGATTTTATCATTTTGATGTGTCTTAATTAGTCTATACAATCTCTGTGTATTTGAGGGAAAACTCCATATGTATTACTTTTCCTTTCACTGCTTCTAAAGCAGACACAAAATAGCAATCTAATTTTATTACTAAATAATTTATGGGTATTATTGCTGGCCTTTTTACTGTTAATTAGATTAATATTACTGTTAATTAGATTAATAGATTAACATTAATTAATTAGATCAATATTCCGGTAATAGGATTAATATTAATACAAATTAGTGTTATCATATGTCTTTTGCACCGAGTCTAAGTTTCTGCCACTTCTTCTTTCATTTTGTTAACAGCTTTCAGGTGATTTACAATAATAACTCACCATTTTATTCCCAGCCTTCCTCCTCAAGCTCATTTTTCCCCCCAAAAAAAGAATTGTATTGGAGTCATCTCACCTGCCTTTGGAAATAGACATCTAAAGCTGATATAGTTTTATATGTTTGCTCTGCTGTCAGTGGAGGCCTCTCTACAGCACAATTCATCTGGCTTATTTTAGACAAGTCAATGATGAGGTGAGCCATGTCCCACTAAATGGCTTTCTCTCTGTTCACTATAAAAGCAATATAATCAGCTAGTTCATGTGTAGACATCTGCACTGTACATATCTAATGTGAAATAAATTGAATTCCATTCCTACACTGTTTGGCTTTATGAATAGCTAATGTCTCTGTGTCCCCATATTATTCCATTTTTATATTTGTCCCTTCTTCCACTTTATCTAGTTCCATGACACACACAAAATAGAGTAAACCCAGTAGATCATAGTAGTTTTGCTACTATGTTTTACAATGCCAAGAAAAACCGCATCTTTTATCACCTACATCATGATGGGTCTGTACTGTTTGCTGTTATTTTTCATCAGGAAAAAAAGAAAAAAAAAAGCAATCCCATTATAAATAGACCTTGTCTCTATCTACTGTTCAATATTTGTAGCACATCAATCTGCTGAAGTTATAAGCCCTTCTATTTTTCTGTGCCTAACCTTATTACTTTCCATTTCCTGGCAACAAATCATATGGTTCAGGCACCAGCTTGTGACCCTGTTCTAAGGGACTCATGTTCAATTGTTCTCACCCTCAGAGCTTTGTCCACAGTTTTCTATTGTTGTCAGGTTTCATTATCCTTCTACATTTCCCTACTCAGAACCCCACTTGTTACTTATCTGTCTGGCATTTCATATCAAGGTTTGTCCTCATTCCTGTTAAATACTGCATTAGAAATCATTAGCAAGTCAGGACCATGAAGATGAAAGATTTACATTTTCAGAAGTATTCTTTCATTGATCGGGATGTTATTGATTCTGGCAGAGGGACCTCTGAGGGAGGACAAAAAGAGCAATTGTAGCAGTAGTAAGGGAGAAAAACTAAGAATATTTATAGTCCTCTTTACAACACGTTAGGAGTAACAGATACACACACTAAATCAAGAAAATAAAGGTAAATTTTATAACAATATATATAGGTATTAATTTTTCATATATGAGCCTCAATAAAAGATCTATATGCAATCTCTGAAGACACCGAACCCCATGTGAATTATTCCCTTCTTGACGACCTCCTATTTAACCAGGGTACATCTATATTTACAAGGTCTGTGTTATGGAATCCAAGGACTTCACAATCTGAAAACTATCTGTATGAATCAGGAAGACTTTGTTATAGGAAAATGACCGATAGGAAGGACAAGATGTCAACTGCCTACTTTGGTGACCAAGACCTGAGTTGAACTTTGTTATCTAAGAGCTGCCCATGTGGCACTGATTTGCACCTCTAAGTTTCTGAAGGACCAGCATTTATACTCCCATTTTCAGAAGCACCTTAGTCCAAACAGTGAGGCACACAGCTTCCTCTTCACTCTCCTTGCAGCTCAGATCCAAGAGGGAGAGGCACCCCTTTTTTTTTGCCTGTGTCTCTGATCTGAGTTGTCCTCTCTGTACAGAATTCAAGACAAATGCAGCTACAAACTCATGGGGATTCTCTCTGCTCAGGGAGGCAACTATCAGCTTTGCTGACATGATACCACCTCCCAAATTTCAGACATGCCTTTCCTGAAGCTTAGCAATATTGGAAGCTAAGAGACTCCATTCCTGGGACCGATTTCCCAGAGGTTTTCACTCAAGGACCAGAGCCACAAAATAGTTTCCTGCAATTGCTCAATGAAATCAGCATCGTTGTCAAGAATGTCAATTAATTGCCAGGTTTCATTAGTGATTGAACTGATAGGAATATCACTCAACAGTACAGCTTTAGGGCCTGGAGACATTCTGACTTTGCATTAAATTAAGTTTAGTTTAATTCAAACCAAAGTTAAACAATTAAACAATAAGACAGAAGAAAAAAATATCCTTCAAATCAAATCCTGGTTTGATTTTTTTTTTTCATGTGACACAGGATAAATGGGATAAACAAATTTTTCTTTAAAGGCCGGTTTTGCTTTCTAACAGTACTTCAATCCAGTGAAAGAACTGAACTATTTTATAATGTCTTTGATTTTCTGGGTCTTTTTTAGCATTTAATGACTTCATAATTAGAATACACTATACTATTCCATGAACTCCTGAAACAAAACCCCATACATTACGAAAATATTTTTTAAGCGTTTGATGCTGGGAAGCCTGACTTCAATACACTTTATTAGTAGTGCATAATAACCACTTGGCTGCACAGACTCGCAGACACCTGTTCACTTGACATGGTATATACACCCAAGTGAGTACTAGACCCTGGCCATAGAGCTCACAAGGTATGCATTCATAGGTGTTTGTGGACTGCTTCTGTAAAAACAAATTGCCACCTCTTTTCCATGCATGAAAAAAACAATCTGCACTTCTCAAGTGGCCCTGGTGTTGTTCAGTGTTTGGCAAGTATAGGCAATGCCTATTATCAGTTTATCTTCCTAGGAAATCTTTAATCTGATTATACATGAATATAGAATACACAAAAAGCTCCTCATGTGTACTTGAAGGACTCAAAGAGAAGGTGAATTTCTCAGCTGCTGTTTGCTACCTTCTTTCTGTCCCCTTCTTCACTTCACTCCTTTTCAGCAGCTACAACCTCTCATCTCCATAAGAGTGGCAAGGTTCTGCTCTTCAAACCAAAAACAAGTCAGCTTAAATCACCTCTGAACATCACCTCTTATTTAAAGAGAATGGTTAGTGCCTTTATTTTAAAAATTTGATGGACTGAGATACTGCCAGTAATGTCTGCTAGGTAACACGCAATAATTCATTAAAACACTGTAGTTAAAACATATTCACACATATACGCCTTCACTTTTGTTGTGCAAATTGGTCTAAGCATTATAAATTATATGCCCTAAATACTAACAGAGACTGTAGGTGCCTATTGCAGATGGGTATGCAGATCTCTACTCTGACCCTTCACACCTTGCAACAATGAACTTTAGCAGACCTGAAAATTCAGTCCCCAGCACTTGAGCACTTATGAAACTTCCTGGCTAAAAAATATCTGCATTGTCTAAAAATGCCTTCAAAAGCTAAAGTCTTGTCCCAGGACTACTTAAACAAAGAAATAAGCAAACAAATAAATAAAATAACATTTGTAGGTACTTTTTGTGTTAGTAATGCAGTAAGGCAGAGACAGCAGGTGTCAGGCAAATAACACAGAAACATGAGAAATCTTCAAAAGGTCAAATTAGGTCTAGGGCAAATCAGCTGAAATAAGGAAAAATCTCAACATTTGTCTGTAATTGAAACTAAAAATTAACAACTTTCCTAGGTTTGGGAACACCTGCTTGAACATTAGTTTCTTTTTATTTTACACATTCCTCAGAATTTTCTGATTCAACATACAAGGCTCAGGACAATTTGCTTACTACAATAAGAACAAAACCATGTGCATTTTATGCTCAGGCAAGCAAGTAATCCCACCTAAGCTCTTTGTGCATGAACAATATCCCTTGCTGGTAAGAAACTGTGAAAGTGCAAAACAGAGAAAAAATTATCAGTGTTTGAGCTGCAGTTAGTCCATGCATAAGAGAGGATCAATACAACAATTTGTAACTATCAAGAGCTGGAGCCTTTAAACACCAGCTGGCTTAGCAGAAACCTTCCCACAGTGGCTGTATGTCAATATAAGGGTTATTTCCAAGCACCTTTAGTTGTTTTTCTCCAACATGATAAGCAGTAGACTCTAATATCCCGAGGCTTTCTCTTCAGATCTCTGGGTCCCTACTTGGAGGAGCCACGGCAGAGACTGCACTAAATAAGCCTTTCAAGTCTGCACAGCCCGGCGTGTGCTGAGGAGTCTGGCTGCCCTGTAGCAGCATATCCTGCACACAGATGATGACTTGAGGTTCCATATATCTTTTTCACTTTCCTTTAAAATGCTTAATATTTACCTACAAAAAGTGGGACACAGCCACCATAGCTGGCCATATTATGAGCTGTGCCTTAATGCTACTAGAGGGATATATTTATCAAACGTGATTACGTGTGGCATGGGAACAGTGCCAATACATTTTTGTCTCTCAGCTCCATCAAGCTATACTGGAGCAAAGCCAGGGTAGTCCTAGTGTGGCTGCAGGGCCGAAAAGGAAAACCAAACGTCGATCCAGCTGGAGTTCAGTGTGTCTTCTGTGATTATATCTGTTTGCTTAGCCTTACAGTCAAAGGAAAGCAAGCTACTATTGAGGTCTCTATAAGATGCAACATACAGAATTTTGTTATTTTAAAAAGCTTGATGACTATATGTATGGCAAACCTTGGAAGAAAAATTCTAAGGAGGCAGCAGGATACAGTGCATGAGTGATACATAGCTGCTTCCTTCCTACCACGTCTGTACAAAGTGCCACCTTTTCCTGCCACAAAAAACCACAAAGTACCTCGCTTTTCCAATGAAAACCATACAGCTCCCAGGGGAATATTCATTTAGTGAATGTCAAGAACTGTCTCTTACTGTGCTGTTCTTCTACTGCTGCTGATAAACATATGTGACAGAGAGCACGTCTGTAAATTCAGGATGTTCTGAATTCCCCAGACAGGTCAGGTAACCGCTGTGTTACTACGATGCTTTCCAAGCTCTTAGGAACTGTCTTCCTGTAGAGAGCAAGCACAACATCTAAACGTAAAGCTACACCTAAGTGACTAGATGATACTTATAATAAAAATAAGTAATTGTAATTGCAATGTTTATAAACAGTACATTTTCTCTTGACTACAGTACACTTGGAACTTTATAAACCTAACATTCACAGACGTAGTAGTTCTGCATTTTCCTGATTAGCTGATGGATTTTCGTTTTTCAACTAAATAATGAACAGGAAACGTTTGTTACCTACTTTTCGATATATATTTCAGCAAACTGAATGACACTGTACCATTTCAGAAAGTGAAATAAAAATGCAAGCTAATGTAACAAAATTAAATACTCATAATCTCAGAGCACTCAGGTTGGCTCAATGGTTTTTAATGCTTCCAGACACTGGAAACATCTGGACAGTAATAACCTGTATTAATTTCTATCTGCTTGAACAGATCAGAGGTTTTACTTCTTTATTGCTGGTTATATTGGTAAATTCTAATTACAGATGTCTTTAGCAACTCTGAATCCTTAATTGTTTTAAGTTAAAGCACGTGGAAAAAAAGTTACAAGGAGATCGGCAGGTAGCATAGACCTAGAACTGCAAATGCAAAAAATTAGTGTAGGAACAGAGACAAAGCAAAACGATTGGTCAGAAAACCATGTAAAATGTTGGGCTTTTGCAAGAATGGACTTAACCAGACACTTTCATTTCTGTGAAAATTCTTTTAATCAGGGTGGTACCTAATCAAGCTATATTTCACATATTGCTAGAATGTGATAAGAAACTTGAAAGATATTCATTCCATGATAGCATAACATTGAACTTTTCATGGCTCATTGAAACAAAATAAAAGGGATTGATGGAATAATCAACCAACATTATTACATGAATTTTTTTTTTTTTTGCTAAACCTAAATTTTCTCCTTTATATTAAAACTATGGTTTTGGTTTGGCTTGTTTTGCTTTCTTATTGGACAATAAAAAAAATGTTTAGTAGCAAAAAATCAGGTTTAAAAATCATGCTAGCTTCTCTAATCCCTTGGAGATAATAAAGATACATTACTTCAATTACAAAGGTAACTTGTAACTAATGGAAGGGGATGTAATCTTACCTTTACATAAATAGCTCAACTATCAGCAAATAAAACTGTATTCAAGTACAGTACCAGTCAAGCTGATAATTTTTAATAGAGCTGTGAGTATTAGAGAGAAGTACCATTTTCAAATCCATCTGGCTGTGTAGGCCCCTATGACTTGACTTAAAAGAGTTTAGGCTTCCAAGTGGAACTAATAATAAAGAGTATTCCGTACCTCCCATATTCCAAACTGGTTTTTTTTTACTAAATGCTAATGTAATTATAGAAGTTAATAACCTAAAGAAATTGGCACAAATTGAAAAAATGTTAATATGGAAGCCTAACTAATGCATCATCACTTTGAAAGTGTGCTATGCACAGAATCCACCGAAGTGCAACTAAAATCTTTGCTGCAAGTTATTTTACCTTTAATTATCAAGTGTTCAATTTTGATGATAGAGATAACAGGAGAATTGAGAGAAACAGTCTCTCTATTTAAAATAGAATGCCTCAGGAATTTGTGCATCAAATCCATTTTATTTCAGGCTTACACGGGAGAGATTTGGTTAAGACTATGGGAAGCAAGATTTTGGGTCCAATCTGTTTGGCATAAAACATAACTTGCTGAGTGGCCAAAATGATTGGATACCTTAATCCTCAGGAATAACAGCAAATGCTTCCTTCACTGGAGTAAATTAGAGAAGCTTCTCAGATAAACTATCTTCCACATATTTAATGTTCCATACTATTAGAAATGCTTTAGCCAGCCTTTGAGAAAATCTCTCTGACTCATACCTGCTTGCAGAAAAACATACAGAAGTAGGTGAGTTGCTATGGTACCTAAATCCTAATGGAAAGGCTCACTCTCTCGTAGCCTTTAGAGGCATCAGCCTTTTCGATCAGCTTTATGGAGAACTAGACACTTGCTTGAAACTTCACTAGCTACTGAAACTGAGGGAAACCTATTTACCTGCAAGGGATGAACTGAATCCCATTGTTTTCCTCTTGGATGTCTTGTTTACTTTGCTCAGATTCTCTCTGGTTTTGCTTAAGATCAGATCTGGTGGCAAGGTCTAACATATCTAACTTGCTTTTGAACCCAGTACTGCTTTGACTATAGATCTGAACTTGGTTGATTACTGCTGAATACAACGTCTCCCTAGGGTAGAAAACCTAACCATTGCTGTCTGATGATGTTGGCAATGTCTGTTAATTATAAATATATTATCTCCTGACTGTAATTCCTGCCCTACAGTATTGTCTACCTGATTTTACTATAATTCCCTTTAACATAGAGAAATGGTTATTTTTCTCCTTATATGAGAATGTAAGATTTATCAAGATAATTTCACTGACACCGACCTCCCTGAAGAATTGCTGTATTTTTTGAGTTTGTCACTTATCAATCATTAACCATTAGATCACTTTTTACATTAATGAACTATAAATGTGCCTTCTTTATATTACCAAATACCCTTAATAAAATCCTTGTTGCTTTTTCCCCTTGATATTCTCTAGAATATGTCTTTCATTTTGTCAGTAAAAGTTGTTGTAAGAAAATGAAAAAGGATCATATTATTCTGTTACAGAGGTACTAAAAAGCAATTCATTTGCCCTCATGACTGTCCTGCTGGCATACAGAACTGTTGTCTTACCAAACAGGTCATAAATCGACATATGGAAAAATTAATAACTTGTACAAACATTCTTACTTGATTTGGTAGATTTAAAAGAAGATTTTAAATGTAAACATTTGAGTTAGGAAGCTTGTCAAGGTAATCTTTTCCTCAAAACATGTGGCACACCTTCTTCCTATTAATAAGGTAAGGACAATATCTGAAGTGTTTAATAATGCCGCAGAACTGCAGCTGTGATGTTTCTTACACTAAGAGGTAAAAAATACATGCATTATGGATCCAGTTTCTTTGCACACAAAGACCATTTCACTCAGAACGGCAAGGGTTAGCTTGTACTACTCCTCAGCATTGCTTGAGTTTTTCACTTGATCATATTAGAAAACTATGCTCTAATATATCTGAATATCCTCACCTATCAGGAGATGCAAATCAATTTTCATGTAAATCCCTTATGACCTTCCTTTACATACTAATTATTAAAATTCCTTTTGAATTAGACCTTGTTCCTCAAAACAGAATTGACCGCAGTCACGTTCTACATCATGAGTTCTGCACATAGAGCATATGTACTGCTCAATTAATCAGTACTTAAGAACGGCACATAAGCAAGAACACGACTATAAATTGCACTTACTTTTAGGTTCCACCCTCTAATTTCAGACCAAGCATTTTCATAATCTCTGATTTTAATCACCTGGATTTGTGAGGTACCTAAGAATCACAGCAGCTCCAAGCTTTGCCTGCTGTGCATGCTTACATTATAACCATACATTACCTAAACCCATTAAGAGTGATTCAGACCACTGTGCAATTGTAGTCCCTTGTATAGCCACCTGGATTAATTCCATTAAAATAATTAGCATGCCAAAGCAGAACTTATTTAAAATCATCCCCTGCTCATCCCCAATAATAAATTAACAGAGGTAACAACTCCTTTCTTAATTTAACGTAAAGGTATTGGAGACTAGACATCAGGATTCTTTATTAGAAATGGTCTGCCATAGCGACAGTGCATGCACAAACCAAATTAGATACCTCTGAAACCATGTCGAATGTATATTAAAAGAGTGAACCATTTTGAATTCTGGGATTTTATGAGTTCAGGTCTATGTTAGTTTAAGATTTAGCCATGTTTTCAAACATTCCTCTGTATCACCAAGATTTTTTTTTTTTAAATTATATGGAATTATGTTATGTGTTTAATTTATGACAGAACAAACATCACAGATCTTAATAAAACTACAGCAGACATTCCCCCTTCCACTCCTACTTCAGCAGCTGAAAGCAGTATCTTTATTTCTTCAGCAGAGTACAAATTAGTGAAACTGGAGTTGCTGCCACAGTGAACCCTAGCAAGGTCAGCAGAGCTTGGCCCTTCCCAGCTCATTGTTAATCTTGTTTGTCCATATCTGATCTACTCATCTGTTATTATCTCCTGTTATACTTAGATAGTTTTTAACCCTTTTAGAATACGGTACCAGTGGCATTGTATGATGCCAACAGTTTCTGACAGTACAAATCCTTACATTATGAATTAACAATAGGAACTCAAAACTTTAAAAATCACAGATGTACACAACTCCAGCTATTTCAAAAAGGTTTTTCTCTCTGTTGGTAGCTGTAGATTTGAGAGTTGGATTTTTAAAAATCTGAGTGAGTAGCATAGCTCCAGTACATTTTAGTGGGACACTTATTTCTGTTGTGCTTAAAGCCTTAAAAAATGTCAAAACTTATCAGCCTCAAAGAACACCGTTTTAAATCTTCTGTTTTAATGATAAATAATGATTTGAGAATGCAAATTTTGTACTCCATGAAGGAATAGAGAGGTGTCAGCTTTCTTCAAAAAAACATTTTAAACAGTCTGAGCTGAATATTAACTCAAGGGAGTTTTGCACAGACTGATGTCTTAGCAACTTCAAAAGAGCAGAAGATTAATTTTGTAAACAGCTGATTCCACAATAATGATTCTCTGGAGGGTTCAAAATTCTTCATGAGAAACCCCATTCTTCTTTTTTTTTTTTTTTTTTTTAAACTGCCCTCTATAGATGATCATTAATTTTTAGTTTACAAGTGTTGACGCCTTATTTTGAGTTTTCCTGATAGTTTCTGTTCTTAATATTCTCATTCTCTGGTATCATTCTGCCCTTTCAGGATGACATTTTGCATGTTTGCTTTTTAAAAAGGGCTGATGCTGCACGTGTGTGTGTGTCCCTGAGTGTGTAGCCAAAATTAAAGTTTTCTCAAGGGCATTTAATGAACATGTCTAAAACTCAAATAACAGTAATGCTTACTAGTCCACTCAGACTATGAAATTAGTTCCAGAAGAATAAAGGTAACATATGTTCATTTAATATTATATAGCAAGGATAAGAGACATACATTTTTTTTCTTTCAAGTCCAGCTAAGGCTATAGAATCACCTAGTCCAGCCCCTCTGCTTAGAAGAGGCTCACCTAGAGCAGGTTGCCCATGTCCAACTGGGTTTTGAGTATCTCCAAGGACGAAGACTCCACAACCTCTCCAGGCAGCCTGTTCCACTGTTATTGTAGATTTGTCACAAAATCCCGGCAAGCAACAGAGTTGCTTTACTTTGTCCCAGAGAAGAACAGACAAAATGTTGCACAGTCAGACTCAGAATTTATCTCCTGAGTCTCGTCTCCACCAGGAGGGGGAAGTGATGTTGCAGTGACCTCTTGCAGAACCAGACAAAATTTATTTAAGCAGTGATGGCAGAGGGGAGTCAGTGCTTCCATCTGTTCTCTGCTCCCTTCTCACTTATCCCTGCTCACCTAAAAGATGTCTAAGGGTCAAGTATCCTTGTTCACCCACAGGATAAGTAGCCCATAAAAGCAAATAAAATGTCTGTTTGTGTGTATGAGAGTAAAGGTTAAGTTCTGCCCTTACTTTTAAGGTTAAGACTCATAGTGTAATATCTGTAAATAGTTATAGAGTGTGATGTTTTCTTGATATTTATCCCTGTAACTACTATAGGGTGTTAATGGAAATATAAATACAAATATATGACTAAAGGTAGGCAAAGAACAGCTACTATGCTAGCTAAAAAAATATACATATATAGAAAGAGTGAACTTTCTTCTATATGAAATGTTTTATGTACAACAGAAGCAGTGATTTTTATCTTTGGAATTTAATTATAAATTTTTATCTTCACTTTTGTAGTGGGACAAATGGGGAGGGGGGCACTGATCAGTCGTATCACTTTGTGTTCTATTCCTACACAAGAAAGAGCACTGTATCCATGTTGTCATCCTTTTTTTTCGCTTTGTCAGGAAGGAAGTACAAAGATAAATCTTTTTCTTAAAAACAAAACCAAAAGAAAACCAAACTACCTTTGAAACACCTCCATCCACCGCAAATGCATGTTCCAATTCCTATTTCTGTTAAATGATGAGCTCTCATGTTAAATTCAGCAGAGTACTTCTCATAAAACACTCAGCACATGCCAGGGTATAAACTCTTAGAAAACATCTGCTTATTGTGTAGATAGAATAATGAAGTTTAATAGAGTGAGAACACTAGAGCAATGTGAGGGAAGAACATATTGAATCATACCACAATTACACTATTGCGCATATCACCATTTATAAACCTAGTAAACAGAAAAACTCTTCTCTTTACATAACTTTAAATATGAAACACCAGCTTCACATAAGTATCTCATTTTGTTTGGGTACAAAAACTGGTAGGCTAAATTTTTCAAATCTAGCACCTTTATTAAAATAAGAACACCATAAAGCGACAACATTAACTTTTTGTTTGGTGAAAACCAAAGATAAGTAGGAGCATGAAACTTCTGAATGCTCTAAGTATTCTTTGATCTAATAGCCAGAAAGGGCTGGTTATGGGCTACTAACAGTGACCACCAAGAACACAGGGAACTAAATATGCTTCATCTCAACACACTATAGCTTTATATTTTCCTGTTGTTTAAAACTTTTTCAATGCACAAAGCAATAGATTGTACCCATTACATGTTAGAGGTTTCTTTTCCTATGAAAAAAACTCTGCCTTGGTGAGGCCCCACCTGGAGTGCTGTGTCCAGTTCTGGGCTCCCCAGCTCAAGAGGGACAGGGAACTGNATAATTAAACTGCTCATTATAAATTAAGAACAAATGTTTTTAGACACCAGATTTTGCTAGCTGTCTTAAGAAAAACACAGGCAATACTAAAACAGGAAACTACGCTCAGTAGTAATTCAAACCTCATGTGCAAATAAATTTCTTCATTCCTATTACAAATAAAGATGTTCTATCCCCATTAAAATCATGCTGAATTGTGAGATTTTCTGCATTTAGCATAAAACTGGTAAAAGAGTATCTAAGCAGAAACAAATGTCGTATCAATTACATCAGTGCACTGTGCACTGGTGGTTATGATCACCCTTCAGTCATGAAGGTGTCATGGAATATTACACGGATGAATCCTCCAGGGGAACAAATTTCTTCAGAATTTGTAAATAAAAATAAACAGTGTAAACAAAAATAAACACGTTTCAAAGTCATTACTTGCAATAAAAAGCGAAACAGTTACTCCAATAAACAGAAATATGAATGTTTTGTTCCCCTTGAAAATACCCTCCATAAGGCAGAGAGGTGTCCTTCATAATACAGGTCATATTTTGTGAGATGAAACCCACTAAGTTGAACCTAGGATGCACATCAAAAGCGACACACAGTATTACTGTCAACTCCCAGCACAGGAGGTCTAGCAGTCTATGTAAATATTCACCTCTGTAAACACAGTCAGGCACAGTGGCAGTGCTGTCCTGAGGAACAGGAGTTTGGGATTAATAGGAAAAGACAAAAGGTTAAAGACTGTCCTGTGTTTATGCCTCCCAACGCATGACTGAAAAAATTAAAATATTTGGGCATAAACTATAACAAAAAAAATTGGTATACCAGTATACAATGTGGACTATCCTAGTACTGGAAACAGTTAATGTATCACATGGGACAGAAAGTTAACCTTACAGAAATGTTTCTTTTTGTTTGGTTGGTTTTTTTCCGTCTCTTTCTGTAAATCACTAGTTCAAAACCACATACTTTTTCATTAGTGTCCAGAATGCTTTATCCCTCTCTTTCATCTCCCCTTGTTGCAATACTTAGAGTCAGCCAGAGAAATCATGACAGATATTGATGAAATACAACAATCTAGGGAGAGAAAAGTTTCATATAAAATGTATAGCTTATCTTTTTATACTAAACTTTCATGCTCACCAAATGAAAATAGATCACTTTCTTTGTGCTTTAACAACACAGACACGGAAGAATATCTTCAAGAAATGTATAATTATCATTGCAAACCTTACAAGATGCTGCCTATCTTTGTCGTCATAACAACATCTCCCATTTGCCAGCAACATATTTTGCTCCATTTTTTTTTTTTTAAATCACTAAAGAATGATTTAAACACCTTCTATCTTTATATTCCTGGAGACAGGGATTCCCTTTTCACAAAAATTGCATAGGAAGAAAAAAATTATAGAAGAGGAAAAAACTGTGAACTCCAGCCAACATTCATATCTACCAAATGGTCTGCTATATTACCTAAAGCAAAAAAAGCTTCCACTCGGAAGCTAAATTCAAAATGACCTTGTGCTTTTTTCAAAAAGGCTGGCAGCTGAGGTCATTGGAATAAATTGTGATAGACAGTGCTTCTCTCTGCATAGTTAGAAGGCATGTCTAGTACGTGAATTACCACCAAGTAGGGAAAAAAATCAACCAAAACACAGTAAAGAACATTGTTCCATTTCTTTGTAAAATAGTGCTAAATACAGTCTACAATAATTACGAGTTTAATGAAATAATGTAGGTTTTCAGCAACTTTGTTTCACCATCAAGTATGTTCTACCCTTTTCAATTCTACATTCCTAAATTAATTCTGTTCTTTATTGGCCTCTACTCTTAACAGCATAAGCATCTGTAACTGCACTTCCCCAGCAGGCAGATCCCAGCTGCACAGAATATTATGTAGCGTTGTTTAAAAATATATATTGTAGTTGTGTTAAAGCTCTCTAAATCACTGTGTCAAAAGCAATGACATGGAAAAGAAGCTGGAACTGCTAGAGAGCATTTTAATTGAGATTTAAACATGCAAATTGAAAGCAAACTCCTCACTGTTCACTTCAGTAAGGAAATTGTTAACAGTAATTTCAGAAGGTGGCAATTTTCAAAAGGGTATTGTTTTCAATTCATTCTCTTGCAAACACATAAGCAACCTCTGTCAAAGGATTTTAGTCTGTCAATAGGACTGCATGACTCCTCTACTTGTTTCTATAACAGCAGCTTTTTACCAGAATATTTTGATCGACAGATTCTTGTTTTTAACATCTGCCTCTTGGGAGCAGCTTAAAGTTAAGACGAAAAATACACTTGGGGTTTCAAAGCAGGTGGAAAAATTCACAGTTCTGAGTTCTAAAGCAGTTCTCTAAACAAGAACTGCTTCTAATCCTGTTTTCCACTATGACTTAAAGTATCCTATATAAAGAAGAAAATACATCTTGTCACTTCTGAAACATTTAAAGAAGAAAAAGAGGGGAAAAAAGTTACATGTAACTTACCATTAAAGTTTACTGCCCGTATATAGCTAAGTAGTTCTTTACCATCAATTGTGCTCATCCTCGGGCATAGACCAATGTATCCAGGACAGAGATCTTTATGCATGTTGTGTAGTGCATAGGCCATGGAGTATACTGCATCAATTACAAACTGAACTTTTCCTTCTTGCTCATAGGCTGAATCTCTTGCAATTCTTTCTAAGCCTAAGGAAGAAAGAGAAAGAGTCAGTTTACTTCTATTTGTTTGTGTGTTCTGTGCGTCCATGAGTATTTGTGTGCAAAAAATTCACAGTAGAATATAAATAATTACAGTCAGATTGATAGGTAAATTTGGGACTCATCTATCCATCACCTAAATAAACAAGACAAGGAAAAATATGGCCATCTGGTTTTGCTTCTAATCATCATACCCTCTGCCAGGTATATAAACAGTATGTTGAGTTCTGGGCTGGGAAAGGGGACAGAATATTTCATTACAGGAAAAAGAAGTACAGATACATGTATTTATACAATCCAGGAGAAAAACTCTCTTTCTACCTTATTGACTTTCATTCAACAGCTGTTTATTGTTATTTATATGACACTTCTACAGCAGCCTGCCATTCTGTTTTAGATAAATTTAAGGCTACCTTGATTTTTATCCCTGTCTATTGTTTGATAAACATTATTTATACATGTCAGGGAAAAAAGCTGAATGCTTGCCAAGTGATGTGGCCATCTGTCTCCATATTGAAAAGTGCTTATTCCAAGACTTTTTCCTGTATTTACTAGTGAATTATGCCTCACATTGAGAACTGTGTACTGTCTGTTATTTCCTACAGGGACATTTTTCCTTCAGAGGGAATACAGAGCAAATCAATACATTATGAAATTTTGATTCTGCAGGAATTGCCAACATTAATCATCTATGTAGAAATCCAAAGAACTGTTTACATTCTTCCGTGATAGTACTAAATGGAAAAGTTAAAAAATAAAGTTCAGGAAAAATATATCTTAAGTAGACAACAACATGAAATCCCGTGTGCTACATAGGAATTCAGCCACTGATTTCAAAGGCTCAAAATCTTCATTTACTAGAGGAAAGAAGGGTCTGCAGATCTCAATATGAAATCTGCCCTGATTAAATCTACAATTGATGAAATCTACATGTTTTCATTGACTCAGCAAACACAAGATTAAATAGTGAGGTTACCTATCAGATTAAGAACTCATTAAGTTTCAAAACAAGCCATTCACATTATTTAAGACTATTTAGAAAAGAAGCAAAAGTTTATGCCCTATTTTTTTAATTTTAACATTCTACATCTCGGGTTTTTATGTTTCTTTCTTATCTCTAAACACAGGTTTTTATCTGTTCAAGATATCAGTTTTATTGTATCCAAGTGTTTACAGGTGCATTGTTGAAGCCTGAAAATATACTGTATGAAAGATCTCTGTTTAGATGAAGTATGCAAGCCCATATGACATGAAAAAGAAAAAAAAAAAAAAGCTAGGGAGTCTACTCAGAAGCCTTTCTTCTGTTTGCCTGCTGCAATTCAGTGGTACCCTCTCACATTACAATGACAACATATGAAAAACTTTGTAATCTATCAGTAGTGTTTTATGCTTTAAACAGCCCTGAGCTCTGGGAGCCTTGAAGGAGATAGCCTTGAAAAATCACAATGTGCTTTTATTTCTCCTCAGGGATTAGTTAAAAAAAATAAAATCACTACCTCTTGAAAATGCTAACCATTTGGAGCGGAAAGCATATAACTTATCTGTGTGATTTTTTACAAGTTACTTCATAGACACCTTTCAGGACATGCTATCTAATGACTGTGTGACTCTACTGCAAATAAACAGAAAAACTTTTCCTTGCACATGCTGAAAATTACACAATTAGTTGCGATGCATTTCCCAGACATAAAAAAAGATATGAAGGATAGAAGAGACGACGCTTAATTAGATTACAACTTTATTAACTTATTTAATTTGGGAACTAGCTTCCAACAGTAAGTGACAGGTAGATCTCATGATCCCTGCCTTAATTGTTCCTGCCTCGTTAAGGAGTGATGGACAACAAGTGAAGGACAGGGTTTACAGAACTCCTGCAGACACACAGCAGTCAATAACCTGTATGTGCTCCCCAGAGCTTCCACATCCTCTAAACAGGTTGGTCAGGACAGGAGGAGTTTGAAGGAGATATATCCACTTTAATTGTGAAGCTAAATATAATTCTCCTGACATATTAGATGGATAGATGTGTTGGTGAAAGGCAGAGGGGAATAATTTTCTGTAATAAATGCTAAATTATAAAACCACTAAAAGTTGCAAACACTTAAGCAAGTACATTGTACTAAGTGGTACAGATTTTTAAAAGTAAAAAAACCCAAAACAAAACAGTATTTTACTCCTCTATGTTATACTGTAGTTTAAACACATGTACGATTTGCATAAATTTCTTCCACAGCATAACATTTTACCTTTACTACTTGGAGATATATGATCATAAACTAATTTATCATATAAACTACAGAGAGAAAAAAATAATTTATTGGGACTGAATGTGTTTTAGTACATACTGAATCTACTGAGGTCCCTTCCAACCCTATGATTCTGTGATTCTGTGAAAGGGGTGAGGAACATCACACAATTATCAATTTTAAACCTGTGAAACCCAGAAGGCAATAGATAAGAAAAGTCTCTGTGCTTTGCATAACTAAAAAAACCCATTAGATTGGATTATGTGCTCACTCTTTTTGAAGTTTCTCTTCATTTTCTCTTTCTAGAATGCTCAAACCTCTAAAACAATAATTTAGAAAGATGACAAGAACTCATCAACTTAAATTGCATTACACTGCCCTAAATAAATGTTAATATATAGCAGTAAAATAATGCATATTGTCTAAGCCATAAATATGGTCAGCTCCTACAGAGATTATATTACACATTTGGAAGACTATTATAATTTTTCTTCAGACTTGTATATCAAGTAATAACAGTTTCATTTATAGCTTGACTCTCAGCTCTACAAGGCATGTTTCTACACACACTGGTGACTTGAAAGAACATAACGATTTGTATCTCATAACAGAAATGTTTTAATGCTCTTTAATGATTCTTTCAATTTCTCATCCTACAGTTTTTCCTCAGGAAAAATTGCTCAGGCTGTGTCTTTATCAAAAAGAATGAGATGTTCCCAACTTGATACCCCCATGGTCTGCCAGCGTGTCAAGAACTGAGATAAGAACTGGATTCACACCATCCCTCATTATTCTGATCTCCAAACAAACGAAATCCAGGGAAACANCGTTAAGGAGTGATGGACAACAAGTGAAGGACAGGGTTTACAGAACTCCTGCAGACACACAGCAGTCAATAACCTGTATGTGCTCCCCAGAGCTTCCACATCCTCTAAACAGGTTGGTCAGGACAGGAGGAGTTTGAAGGAGATATATCCACTTTAATTGTGAAGCTAAATATAATTCTCCTGACATATTAGATGGATAGATGTGTTGGTGAAAGGCAGAGGGGAATAATTTTCTGTAATAAATGCTAAATTATAAAACCACTAAAAGTTGCAAACACTTAAGCAAGTACATTGTACTAAGTGGTACAGATTTTTAAAAGTAAAAAAACCCAAAACAAAACAGTATTTTACTCCTCTATGTTATACTGTAGTTTAAACACATGTACGATTTGCATAAATTTCTTCCACAGCATAACATTTTACCTTTACTACTTGGAGATATATGATCATAAACTAATTTATCATATAAACTACAGAGAGAAAAAAATAATTTATTGGGACTGAATGTGTTTTAGTACATACTGAATCTACTGAGGTCCCTTCCAACCCTATGATTCTGTGAAAGGGGTGAGGAACATCACAGAATTATCAATTTTAAACCTGTGAAACCCAGAAGGCAATAGATAAGAAAAGTCTCTGTGCTTTGCATAACTAAAAAAACCCAACAAATTGGATTATGTGCTCACTCTTTTTGAAGTTTCTCTTCATTTTCTCTTTCTAGAATGCTCAAACCTCTAAAACAATAATTTAGAAAGATGACAAGAACTCATCAACTTAAATTGCATTACACTGCCCTAAATAAATGTTAATATATAGCAGTAAAATAATGC
>VXBO01003233.1:162802-226406 GCA_013400135.1 Rhinoptilus africanus
GAATAAGGCAAAATGGATATACCTGCTTTGTAACTTCTGACAGAGTGAAGAAATATTTATTTATTTATTTAAGTGCTCTGTTTCTGGAAATTGCCAGTTCACATAACATTTCTAAGCAATCCCTTTCCTCCTGTCTCACAAATCTTTCTGTTTTCATTTAGCATTACTGAAAGCAATTTATGTAAAAGTGCAGCCTATGTTATCTCTCATTATTATTTCTATAGTTTCAAGAATACATCCCATGTATCTTGTTAAAATCCAAATTTATGTGACTTGAAGACCAGAGGTTGAAGTCAAGAAGTTTGTATACAACAGCTAGCTAGAGCATCAGATTAGAACAACGTTGTGAGGGTACAGGGTTTGAGAAAGGTTTTGGGCAGTTTCAAGCTCAGAAAAATAGTGCAGAGAGAGACAAGAAAGTAGGGACACATAACTACATCACCATGTAGGAAATAGGATACTTCAAGGTGTTGTCGCCTAATCTCTAGTCAATAGTTTTTTTTTTTTTTTTTTTTTTTCTTATTAATCTCCTCATCATTTTTTCTTTCTTTTATCTATGACTGGATTGGAACACAACTGCCAGCTCACTTTTCTTTTTCGGTTCAATTATTGCCTCAGTGTAAGTGTTTTTCCATTGTTTTGTGGTACTAATTCTCAAAAGATTATTGAATTCAGAAAACTTCCAACTTTCCTCTCTGAAAACTCTCAGGTGGAAATTATAGAAATGTTCTTTTTGAAAACTCTCACCTTTAGTTGTTGCAATGTGTGATAGTCTTTCAGTTAGTTAAAATGGAAGTTACTTTTTCATCATCATCTGGTAGGCTTACATCTTTTATTTCACTAACCTAAAAATATTGATGCAATACTTGTGATTTTCCTGCACAATTATTGATACATCTAGCAATGGACTAATATTCTATTTCTGCTTGAAGAGCTCAACTGTTGGCTATAGATTTCTATTTATATTGTTTTAAGCCACGTATTTCTATATTTGCTATTGCTTGATTTATGTATCTTACTCTCATGGTTGGTAATTTTTGTCAAAATTGGTATTTATCAAGAAAAAAACCCCAAGCTTAAACAAACACCAAAACCCAAGACTTGCACATCTTGTCCTTCAATTGGGGAAGAGCAATGTGAACCTGACAGAAGTCCTACTGCAGGAGGGCCAGGAATCTCCTAACTGTTGATTTGTCACCGGCAAGGAAAGATCCCTTTCTACACCTTGTACACCTCCCTTCTTTCCACATTCCCATCCAATCTTCTCTCACACTTTCCCCTCTCGCATGTGCTGAGTGAAAAATCATCTCTTGTATGGACTATGTTCTAAATGAGAGAAATCTTCCTGGGGTAATGGTGGGAGGACAAATAATGTGGAAGGGGGGAGAAAATTTACAGAAAAATTATTGTGCAAATTGTAACAAGCAAAATGATTACTCATTTACAGATTTTATTCTGTTTGCTTCCCTTTATCTGCCTTTGTTAATATGCTTGTGCATAGTTACTGCTTAAAGACAGTTGGTGCATCTGTGCAACTCAGGGTTTTTTTACAAACTTCTGTTTGACAAGTCTGGGTCTTGTATATCTAGTAACATTTTTTCAGTTCGGTTACAATACACATGTTTTACTCGCTGCTAAACTATTTACCCCCTTTACTTGGCTCACAAGACAGTTTTACTTAAGCTGCACTTGGAAGCAAACAAAATCAAAGATAAATATTATTACTTTGAGATTGGTCTTTCTGTGCATGACAATCACATTCACAACTAAATCACAATAATTTGTAAGCAGGCTCCCACTACTTCAGTTCAGGCATGATAGTCCTCTATTTGTCAGAATTGGTTAGAACTTCCCATCTTCGCAGCAACATTTTTTTCCTCAGAAAGTTGGCATCTGTAACTGTGAGCCATTTCAGCAGTCTCAGCAGGACGCACTAGGAGCATATGTTGCTCCCATTGAAGTCTACACGATTATTCAGCTATTTTCCTCACACATTATAGAGTTTGCTCTCTCTGAACAAATAATGCAGTAGAGATCATCATCTTCTGTTACTCAAACTTAAGGGGATGATAAACTTTTATGGTGGGGGAGCTGAGTTTTCTAATAACTGCATGGTAACTGTGATGCTTGTTTTGTGCATGAGTTAGTTCGCCAAGAGCATCACAAAACCTGCGGCTCCTCTATAATAGTATGGTGTCAGTTTAGGAAGCAATTCAGTGAGGAAGTTAAGGATTATATCAATTTTCTCAGCCATTCCAAAAAGAAAATTGAGAATGTAGAAGCGATGATAGCGCAATGAAGCAGTTTGACTGTCTACTTTTCTCCAACAACTGTCAGATGTGGTTTTGTGGTTTAATGAACTGGCACTTAATGTAATTTTTCTAGGGTTATGCCTCTTTACATCAACTCACCAAAAAAAAAGAAAAGGAAAGGAAAATAAGAGAGCAAAACAATTAGCAAAAGTCTGAGAAAGAAAGAGTTTTTCAGTCCCTAGAATAATGTGGAGATTTCAAAATACTTTCTATATAGAACTGGTCTAAAACCTCACATTTTAAAAACACTTCTCAAATAGAAAATAACAAAAAGAACATTTCACATAAGTGAATATGTTTAATTAATTTTCACTTTAACGTCACCATAAATGAGAAACTAGCTTTTTTGTTTGCCTGGTTCTTAAATGAAGAAGTACCTTAAAAATTCCATCCTTGCCCACAAATATTTTTCGTTGGAAATATTACGACATTTTTCCTGACCTTCACAGTAAATAGGAAATTTGTTTCACTTCTAACAAATGCACAATATTATATATCAAAGTGGAATTAAACCATTATTCTCATAATGCTGAGGGTTTTTTTTTGTTCCTACTACTATATGTGACATTTACTAGAGTGTTTTCTTCTAGAAAAACAAACTGAAGTTGTTAGATTTCTCCAGGTTTTATGCCAGAGCCCAAACCATATTCATATTTTGCAAAGATTTCTTTATAATTAATCCTGTGCATTTTGCTGGTTTCCTAAATATTTACATGCTCATTTAAATATCACTCAGGTCCCCTTTTGCTGCTCAAGTCCTCTTTTACTTGTTTTAGAAAAGACACTGAAGGCAGAGATTCACATCTCAGTTTTGCATGAGTCTTATACTTCTGCAAATTTCATACCATATATCAGTCTCATTCCTCTATATCTCTAGTTTTAGTATGCATTAAAGTTGCTTTGATTCTGTTTTACTATGGTACTGCACTTTTTTAACACTCTAATTATATTATTCTGCTTTACTTATAAACATAAAAACCTAATGCAGAAGTAAGTTCAATTTATATATTTGTCAGATCTAAAATTTTATTTTGAATATATCAGCATATAGTAACAAAAAAAAAATCAGTTTCAAACGTAAAATCATGAGTTTTAGCATTAATTACCATTCCCTAAATTGTACAAAAATTGGGAATTTCAGCATCTGAAGTTGTCAGTCTGATTTGTGAATGAAGAATGTTATTTTGTTGATTTTTTACTAAATCAAAATGGTACAGGAAAAAAAAATGTTTCCATTATGTTATTAAAAAGAGGTGTGTTTGTCATAATTAAACCATGTCAAAAGTTTTATTTGAGCTTTCTGAACAAAACAACATGAAGATAAAGGAGAACACTTGCTTAATGTTTGCTAATATAGAGATCTAAGGACTACTTGATCAAAGACATTTTAATGTTGGTTGAACTTTAACTCTCAAAGCTAGGTCAAACTTTTTGACTCTACCTTGAATTTCTGTCCCCATAAATATAAATGTTTTCATTAATAATAGCAGATAAAAGCATGCATTAACATAGAAGTATTTGTCAGTTTCCATCCTACTTCAACTTCTATAAAGTCTATGAAAATTTGCCACAGAGGTGTATCCTCTTCATCTCATAACTGGGATCCAAAGACACGCTAAGGAATTCAGTCGTGTAGCCCAGTAGCCTAGCATGCTCCTTTAGGTATGTATGATAAGCAAGGGAAATCCCACATTTCTTTCTCTCTCATAATAACATCAGTATACACGTGTTAGCATGAAGAGACAATCAAATATTTTGCTGAATTTCTCAAATTTAAAACAACTACCAAAAGAAAGGGTATCTTTTCAGATCTCGAGGTATGTAGACAGAACCTATATCTTCTAATACAGATTACCCATGGGAAATTTCTAACTACGGTAAGAAATTGCTAGTGTACTAGTCCAGGCATATAGGTGGAAATAACCGATATCACTTTGAAACCCCACAGGCTGCAAACACTTCTAATGCAGAATCCAGTGTCTAACTACAAAGCCTATAGCAATGGCTATGAGCAAGAGAAAGGCTTCAGTACAAGCAACTGAATTTATTCGTTGTCTGTTGCATTTAATCTCAGAGGACCTTCAGTGCATAGCAACAGTATGTATAAAGATCCTTTCCTCTGCTTATTGACTGTGAGAGCTTTTAAATTTCAGCTTCAGACAAGAAAGTCTTGGGACTTTTGGCCCTAGGAATATTATTTTTAGTTACAAGCTTGATTGAGATCCTGCTTAAGAAAGGCCTTTCTTGCAACTTGAAAGCATTTGTCAGAAGTATAAACAGACATAGATGTACCAAACCACATCACTTTCTTAAGTACTTGTGGCCACTATTTGGTATGAATCTATTTGGAGACTAAAGAGTTAAGCTACAGCAAGACTTCACCAAAAACACTGCAACATCTGAACTAGTCATACTAATGACTGATAACGAGAGGTTTAAGCATTTTCCTTTAGTTTGATGAGCAGATCCACAAAAGCAGTTGAACATAGGCTGCAAAGAGTTCATAGTCAGCTACTTATCCAAGAAAAGGCAAGCAGCAGTTTGAGATGTCATTCATCACTTACAGATACTTGTTACTAATCCTTCTGTAGGAATTTAAGGCCTCTTCAGCTGAGCTGATGGAAAGAACTTTACAGAAGGGCCCCTGCTCTAGTAGAGAGATGGGCTGAATTATCTGGTCCTGCCTCAAACAAGGACCATGTGTGATGGATGTCTGCTCTGGCTTGGCTTGAAGTCTGCAAGTTAACAGGCAGCAACATCCCATCAGGGCCATTTCTGCAATGAATATTTGATAGCTTGTTTATGCAGAGAATTTAAATATAGATTTGGAATGTGCTGTGAATTCCCACTCAGACTAAGTGTTTTGACGTCATGATTTCACATCAAGTATTGAATAACTTTGGTTGCTCCTGAAAGGGAGCTTTCATCAGCTTGCAGTATTTCCCTGCAGTTAGTTGCTTAGGCAGAATGCATCTTATGCAGCTTTAGTGATCTAACAGTTAATTGTCTAACCTACAGAAAGCATTTTTGTTTCTAAGGAGAACACTCACTGTCTCTGAAAATAAACACTTAAGAAAATGGGTTAAAGTGCCCTTCTGAACTGACTTTCTTGTATGACAAGCTTAGACTACATAGTTAACTCCTAGAGAACTAGTATTATGCAAGGTGAATCCAACTGAAAAAAAAAAAAAAAAAGGATGAGTCTTTTGCTAATCTTGAATTTAAATGAACAAAATAGCCCTTTTCTCAGGCCTTGGATAAATTCACTGTGACGTCCAGCATTTCTACTGGAGAATGGTTTCTCCTCCACTGTTTAGCTTCTCTGTCCCCATGTACTCCACTCACTCTCAGGTGTCACTTCCTAACCCAAGACCTGAGATTTCCTCGACCCCCAGACCACTTATCCCACTCCTTCTACTCATCCTTGTTGACCTGTATTATTTTCCTTTGCTTACTCTGTCTTCATCCCAGTGCTCTTTAATCAGTTTTTCTGCAGGTCTTTGTGAATACTTTGCAGTCCTCAGATGAAGCCTATTGCTAGTATAAAACAGTATCTCACTTACTATCTACTATTTAGTCAGCTGCTATGGGGATAGAGACACAGATCCAGCAGAACAAAAATTCAGTTGTTACTTATTCTTACAGTTGTTGCAAGGACTGACTATAGCTATGAGAATATATGTCATATTTGGATTAATTCACAGGGCTGCATGCTACTGCTAAGGAGACAGTTATGAAAAAAGATTTCAAGACAAATGCAATGAAAACTAATGTATAATGAAAATAAATGTAAACATCAATCTTAAAATAATTCCTCTACGAGTTACTACTGGGTCTGTATTCACAGCATCAAACTTCCAAGAAAAAATTTTTGGAGCTGGGCAAGATACAATTATTCATGTCCTCTATTTCCCCTCTACTCTGCCTTGGTGNCAGAGTGGTTTTTGTCAGGAAAAAACAGTGGGAGGATTTTTTCAACTGCAACCAAAAACAAAAAGAAAGAATGCTTTTCACAGCAAAGGGCCAACTACATATTCAAGCATATAAAGATCCGATAGTAAATTTTTACAATATTAAAAGCTGAAGAAAATGTTGCATTAACTTTTTCATTTGCCCTATCCACCTTCCTGCTGTGTCCCATTTTAATGATCCCATCACGCTGCAAAAAGTAGGACATGATACAGAAAAGCAGCAGCTGATTTCACTTAGTGTAACCAGTAGAAAAAAACTGCTATAGTTTCATAGAAAATTAAATACTTTTTTTGTTTCCACTTTTCATTTTTCTGTAAGACAAAAGGCAATTCTTGGATGGTCAGAACGGAAAATGTGGGTTCAAGATCTTTGAATTGCTGTAGGCTATAATTTTATCATGTATAAGGCAAAGTAAACCTATGTGATTTCCTGGAGTTGGTGAAATATCACTTTGTTCTACAAGCTCTGTACACAACAGCTGATACACAAGACTTTCAAGGTGAAAATCTGTGATTTCCCCACTAGTCTAATTAAAGGTGTGTCTTCAGGACTTGATAAAAATAAGAGCACCATAAATTAGAACTAAGCAGCTACTTAATGGACTGCTTGATGCCATGAACAGGACATGGACAATTGGCTTCTGGAAGAGGATTTCAATCTAAAACAGGAAGAGAGTTTACCCACAAACACTATTCTTCCCACAACCTAGAAGACAGATAGTTCTTTAATCACCACCTAATTACAACTGATTGGCTTCATTGTTAAATTAGAGACACTAAGGGGGTTTGCTCCTTTAGTAGGTTTGCTGCACACACTCCATTGGCAACACTCATACAGCCACATCCTCACAGGAGCAAAACGGTGACAATCACAATCTCAAAGAAAAGTTCCCTTGCTGACAGTGCTGTCCCTCTCAGATACAGAGAATCAATCTGCTCTACTTGCTCCCTCTGAATGAATCAGGAAAATTATCTACAAAGAGTGGAGGGGAGAGGAGGAAAAGACTTGTCTGGAGATGGTATTTTGGAGGGGGGTGGGTAGAAGATAGGCTGTCAGAGCTTTTGCAGCAAATTTGAGAGTTATCTTGCCTGAGACATGATAAATTAGATAGTGCTGAACAAGATGCTCATGACTAAGCAACAAACAACACCCAGAAAAGTAGAAAGGTCCCTACAGTACAATTTAGGCATCTAATATTAAAAAGTAGTCAAAAACATCCTTAACTGCATAAACGCCTTTAAATCTCAAAACTTTACCAAAGTATCTGAAGTTCTGTTATTGCACACAGCTAAAAACAGAGCCATCTTGAGGATTTGAGGGCCTTTCCTCTCTTACAAGGGCCATCTAGAATTCACAGTACAAACAAGTTTAATTCCTCACCGGGGATGAATACAACAAATACATCTGAGTACACCAAATTTACACTGAGTTTACCACAAAATATAGACATCTGCTACTCAGCTTTTCCTTAAAACTCTTAGTGATTAAGCACTTTCTCAGGAATCAAATTTCTCCTTTAGGTGCTAGTACACTAGTAATAATAACATAATAAATATGCAAAGTACTGTTGAAGCACAAGCTTTCTCTTGATAGGAGGTACTCACATTGTCATATTTTACATACATATTAGCAAAGCCCCTAGCATGAATTGTTATGAGCACAGTGAGGCTTCAGACTTGCAATTCACTGTACATTCTTATAACGATATTCTGAGCCTGAAGTTTTGTTTTCATCAGTGATTTCTACTGGCAATACCTCAAAAAAGCAAATCTTTAGTAGTTTGTACATATCACTGTAAAACTGAGACCCTGAGCACCTGCTTGGTTTTTCTCATGCATTCTGAAATTAAATGAAAAAGGACATGACTTTTTAGGTATTCTGAATATTGCATTGAAAGAAAAGACCACCCATGATAACCATTATACCATTATAAACCTATTATAGTAACCTAAGGCTGGCCAAAAGTCATTTTTCACCTAATCTTGAACAAAATGAAAATGCTCCCACCTATTTTCTTACAACACATTTTACAATTATAGATACACTTTTGGAGAAATCAAAACTCCTCTGCAGAATGCCACAATCCTGTGGAGTTCATGTTCCAATTTACCAAGTGCAGTTCGATCTCATTTTACCAAGGTTGTTTCATTTCTCCTTATTCTTATAACTTGTATCATAACCTTTAGTGTACAGACTGATGGGAAAAGCCTCAAAATCATTTAAGTGCTTCACCTGTATTTTAGATGTGTAAATGTGTTTTGAGCCCCTCTATGTAAGAAATAAACTGGAGGAAGTTCAGCATAGGGCGACCAAGATGTTCAGAAGGCTGGAGCACATGCCCTTTCAGGAAAGACTGAGGGAGATGGGTTTGTTCAGCCTTGAGAAGAATTGCTTTGGGGTCAAGTCCCCCAAGCAGCAAATCCCAATGCCTACAGGGAGAGGGAGCACAATGGTGTACAAAGCAAAGACAGGACATAATGGGCATAACTTGAAACAAGGAGTTTAGACTGGTAAAAGCTTGTTCCAATGAGGATGCTCAGGCAGCAGAACAGGCTGCCCAGAGAAGATATACAGTCTCCCTCCATCCTTGGAGGTTTTTAAAACCTGACTGGATGAAGTCCTGAGTCACCTGGGTCCAACCTCAAACTGACTGTTTTGAGCAGGAGGTTTGACTAGAGACCTCCTGAAGTTCCTTCCAACATGAAATATCCCGTGATGCAATATTCAGGTGGCACTGATTTCTTAGCCAATGCTACTGAACAATCTCAAGTGCCTATGTACATATGCATATGCACATGTTCGTGTGCTCATGCAGATTAGCACGTGGAAATCCACACAGTCTAGATTAGCTCGTTTGAGAGGGAGTTCTGGGGGCATCCCAGATGAAGAACCACCCTCCTTTCACCTTGTCTCCAGACCCAAAAGGCAGGTTTGGATAACAAGAGTTCTGATCATGTGGTCTTCTGTCGATTTCTCTCTCAGTCCTTAAGCGATTAAGAACAGTTCAAGGCAAACAGAAAACCAGGTGGATTTGCATGAAAAATATTACTAGATTCGACCTCATCATGTAAGAAGTCTGCATCCTTAAGGATGTTACGTAGACGGGGTACAACATATTTAATGTTGCCAGATTAGATGCTTTTTATTGCTACTACTGTATCACTTATTGAGAGAATGGTATAACTAAGATTTTTCCTCATTCCTATGAGGATGGATTTCTGTGACAGTGGGAGGAAAAAAAATAAAGTTTACTGATGGAAAGTGGTGGGTAGAACCTTGGTGCCTTTTTAAATACGATTCAAACATTTTTGTTCCATAGAGAGCTCACTCATTGTGACCTCAGTGGATACCAAAGTTTTAAAAAACAGAAAGAAAAGCCAAAATTATACTTTGGTAACATCATTTTTAAGCAAGCCTAATGATCTGCACGTGACCTGTTTCATGACTGAGAGCATTCGGAGCTCTTGGCACTGACCTCTTCTGCTGGCCTAGATCAGCTCAATTCCAATGGAAGTCAATTGAGTAAAGGTGATTTACAGCTCCTCCAATTTTGTCTCAAAATCTGGTGTAATATGAGAATGCCAGAGGGGTAAGTACAAGAATTTTATTTTGTAAGACAGATTGCACTATTTTCTGTTACAGTAGACTGATAGCTTCCTTACAGTAGACTGATTCTAATGTTCTCTATTTTAATTTAACTGAAGAGAGGGCACCTGCAGGGATAGAAATTCAAACACAACCTAGATCATGTAGCTCAGGGAAGCTGTGGTCAGCCTTTCATTTTAACATTCTCCAGTCTCATGGGTACATGCACTTAGTTACACTAGGTTAATTAGTTAGTAATATATAATAGCTGATATATAATTCGCAAGGTGACCATCACCGTAAACCATGTAAATAATATTTTGTAATTTATGTTTCCCAAAAGCTATGTTAAAACATAAATAGATCTGATAGCGTTCAGAAAGAGCAAAAGAAACGGACGGGAGTGAAACACAGTAAAACAGTAATTACTATTCAGGATGGAGAATAACAGAGTCCTTTTTTTCTAGCTATAATCAGTGTGTAATTATGGCCCCACAAAAAAGGCAACACATAAAGAAACAGCTAGAAACTAGTGCCTTGCTCTATGCTATAATTTTGTGATCTCTTCAAGCTTTTAATCTTCACTGCCCTTATGGACAATTGGAAATATATATTTCTTAGGCTGCAGCTGTCTTCATCAGTAGCATTCAGAGGTACATGTTAATGCTCTGGGGAAGCCAGTTTATTAAAAAAAACACTATGTAGAATGACAAATGTAAACATTTATACATTTATTTATTTATTTTAAATAAGGCAAGGTATGAGGATAAAGTAATTCCGTTTTGTGCATGAGAAGTAATTCAATAGCAAACCAAAAAAAAAAAAATTTTTTTCACAAAATTAAATAATTAACATACATCACAACTTCTTAACATCAAAAATGCATCCAGTTATCTTCTGTTATGATTTTAACCTCCTAGTAACTTGACATGGAGAAAGCTTGCCCAAAGAGGGACAAGAACTTTATCAAAAGGTCTCTCAGATTAGAAGAGCATTTCCAGATTCAGTTTTCTCCATTGATTTATACATATTTTTTTGTTTAGGACACTGAAAGAAAACAAGTGAAATCTTGAGGAAATCCAAGTGATGCCATTCCGCATTGATCAGTGGAAGATTTGGACAAAAACAGCTGTGGAAAGAGGTGATAGCTGAAAGATTATTTCCTGCTTTTGTTGAATAAACCTATTAATTTATCTTTATTAGTTATCATCATTATTCAAGGTAAAAGTAAAAGCAAACAAAATGTATTCTACATTAAGAGTATTAAAACTGGGTATTTTGGTGATTGGTTAAACAGGATGCAGTTGGCTTTATTACACATTTTTCCACAGCTGTAAAAAAATCTATTCTTAGAAATGAAAAGATAGTGCCATTTATATCTTTATATCATCTACGGTAGACTCTTTCCTTCTCAAAAGTTATCTCAAAAGATGAAAATGTACGGGATAGATATGCACACACTGAGTGAATCATATATCCTGAATTACTTGTTTAATTTTTTCTCTTTTTCTTGCCGGGGAGCTTCAGAGTCTGTGACCAATACCTTTACTATGTATTTTTTTGTGGGAATTATTTTATAAAACAGATTATCCCATAATAAATCTCTTACAAATCAGTGAAGCAGCTTTGCATAGGGAGGAATGGCAGAATCTGACCTGCATTTACTTTACTTTATTTGTCCTAGAGCTTTCTGGAAATAATTCCTGATATGTTATTTCTTCATAAGAAGTGAAAGTATAGCTAGTTTGGATAAGAACCAGGATAAGAACCATCAGTAAGGAATGGTCAGTTCATACTCAAAATATATGTTTGTCAGCATGACATGAAAAATTTATATGAGTGTCAGGCTGTGCATAAACTATATAATTACCATTACAAAATGAGTGAACAGGTCTGGCCAGCGTACTGAAGAAGCGGGTTGCAGTTAATCAGTGCATTCTAAGAGACCAGACAGTCATGATTGAATGCTTGCTACATTTGAAGAAAAATCTTTGAATAGCTTTGCTAGGACCTGTGGCACGCTGGTGTGAAAAGCTACTTCAAGACAGCAGGGCCAAGAGAAACCAAACTACTCTTGCCAACTCTGTAGGAAAAAATGAATTTTTACTTCCCCAGGATGGGTCACTTTTGCTAAGACAGAAATCTTGTAGAGCTCTGAAAACACTAGGCTTGCTCTTAACATTGTCACAAAAGATGAAAATGATGGAAACAGCATTTCCTTGGAACTCACAGGGGAGCTGGCAGCAACCAGCTTGGCTCTCCAGGCTGCTGGGTGGGGGAGTCTCCGAACGACAGCTGATTTTGTCTAGGTCAAATCTGGTCCCTTGCTTCATTTAGAAAGTTTTCAGGTGGAAATGCTCAAAATTATTAAGCAGCTAAATAGGAACAATGGGAGCACCATGGCTTAAATCTCTCTATTGAAAATACATCCCCTCTATGATCTGGAATAACTGTAAGTGAACCTGTAAAATTGGTCTTGTTTCAGTGAAATAGAAACAAAGATCTTACAAAGCGATACACAAGATGACTATTATGCAAAGATTTGTACTTAGGTAAAACTCTCCCCAAGTAATATCAATAAACATACCTTGCTAATTGTTTTTCAAGATTTGACCTCCAAAATTGTTTTCTGAACATTACCAGCCTGCAGAAAACCCATTTTATTGTTCCTCGAGCCAAAAACAAAGGCTACGTGTGAACAACATGCCAGCAAAGGAGAGCTGTGGCTGAGGAGTTCGTCTTTGAAACACAGACTTGATGTATAGATGAGAGCTGTGACAAAAAGATCAATGACACTTCTTAACAGTCCCATCAGCCCACTCACGCTCCTATTAGTATCTAACTGTTTCAGTGCGTTCATTGGCATCACTTCTGCCTTCATGGGACTGAGATAAGGCTAATTTTTTATATCCCGGCCAGAGTTCTCAATTGATAACTCAAAAGTAATTACATTTATCAGTAGATGGACCTGACAGTCCTGATGTCACCAGAATATTGGTAGCATTTAATTTCTACACCACTCAGAATCGCCTTTGGCAGCATCACACACACAATGAATAAAATGAATTTCAAGATTCACCTCTTTTTCTAAGACTCAACAGGTGATTGCTGCTGCTGAAACAAAACAGTATTTAAGAGAGGGAATACGATGAGGGCTGGCGTTATTTTTTAATTCTAATGTCCCTATTAGTAGAATCAAAGCATCTTACTATTTTATTTAACTTTGTTCTAGACTCTTCTTAAAGAACAACTGTAGTCTTACTTTAAGGAGCTTAACCTTTTATTCTTTTATATTTTATTTTCCAATATAAAACAGACTTATCCCTTCATACAACCAAAATAACAAAAGCTACTGTTGATATAATTATTAGCTTTGAAAATAAATTGTAAATTTGTTGTGTATTGCCCCACTGATGCTAGGAAAGCAACACATTAAGCAAAGTTACCATTTCTGCTATCAATCAGGATACACAAACACTTCATCAGGGAAGATTTTCAGAACATCCCTCTGCTCTACTGCTGCTTAACTCCATTAAGATCACAGGCAAGCACTGTTCTGATTTGAGCCCTTATAATTCATCAGAGCACAGACTCTCAAAAGAGAAGGTCTGTTTAGTCTATCTCTATCATCATAATGACAGTAGAAACACAAAATAGCCTGTGGCTCTGGGTGAGTTAATTATCTCCTTTTTTTTTTTTCCTAGGACATTGTCTTGAAGTACTAACACATTAACCTTGCAGACTGTTCTCTTAGACCTTCTGCACAGCATGAGATTACTACTAGTCTCAACTGGTTAATGTCAAGTTCCTTGCTCTCCAGGGTTACTCGGGTCACTCCTCATTGCCTGGAAGATTAATTTCCCTCTTAGGGACAGGGTAAGTTTAAGCGTACAAACACTTGAATTAAGTGATGGAACATATTCTGAATAGAGAAAAACTAAATGAAAACAAATCTACTGTTTGCCCTGATGAAACTGAAATACTATCAGTGAACAAGATATCTTTTTCACTAAAATATTTACTCATCCCTATTCCAAAAGCCGAAATATCTATTAAAAGGACAAGGACTCTGCAGCAATACACTTTGGTTTGACAATACTATAAATGTTATAAACATTAATTTATATATAAATACAATATATTTATAAATATATATGATACAAGGGGTGAATCTTCATCCACTGTAAGTCGCCTGTATTTATGACTTCCTTGCAATACATTATATAACTATCCTTCTTGTCAGAATGATTCACTAAGCTGTATCAAATGCAAATGCAGTAAATATTCACCAGAATACTTTAAGTATGATACAAAGATTAAAAAAATATATATATAATTTCCCAGCTCTGACTAGACGTTTTTATTTAAGCTTTTACTTTTTACTTTTCACTGGCGTTGTACAATAGAAGTAGATTAAACAAATTTACATTTTGATTCTTGGCATAAACACTACACTGCTGAAAGAAATATTGATTCATTTAACTGTTTGGAAGTGTGACTCACTGGAGGCAGCACATGTTTTTTTATTCTTTCAGTTCTGAAGAACTGCTTGGGTGTGCCTTTTAGTAGACATTTGCTGATAATACCCTTGTTAATTAAATCATGATAACACTACTTAATTAAATTGTAACTTTGGTAAGACAGATATAACGTATTACTATTATACAATGAGTATCTTTTCTGAGCAGGACAGAGAGAGCTTGCGCCCAGCTTCATTTCAGATTCCTCAGCTTTCTGAATCTAAGAGCGTGTTTCTTGATGCCAATGTGGAAATCATTGATAACTGATAAGCACGTGAGCCAAAAACTTTTAGATCACTATACAGTCTACAGAATACCGTCTTTTGTCTGAAGACGTCATCTTTGTCAACTTGACACAGAAAAATTTCTTCAAGATATCTGACCTTAAGACTCAAAAGAAGAAAGTGATAAACTACCAAAATATATGGACAGTGGTTTACATCATGCCCGAATATAGATATCTCTGAAAATTTTAGAGATTTTCTTCCAAGCTCTCACAGCACATACCTGTCATGCTCTTTCTGGGTAGCACAATAAAACTAGTATCAACTTTCAGTAGAATTTAAGTTTTTCAAGTTACTCAGTGAAATGTCTGGTTATGAATAGCCACATAAGGCCAAATAATCTTATAAGGCTGGCTGAAAATTTGATCCCTAAGTAGTCTAGTTTTGGAATGAGCAAAAATTGGTCTTTACTAATAAGAATTTGTGAAAATCAAATTATGCAAGTCTCAGTGATCTCTTAGTACTGCATGGCATCTACAGTGACTTGAAATGAACTCTATCATCAAGATCACAGCCAAGCTAGTATAGTTGTTCTATAATGATTTAGGTAACATAGTTGGAAATCCCACAGAAATGCAGAAGATACACAAAACTGTACCTGCTAACCACTTGTTTCAGGTAATCACTGTTTGCTATAGAATTATCAGCTTTTAAGGAGCATTCTGATAAAATTATTTACTTCCCAAGATGCTCATACTATTGCTTTAGGTGAGTTTTTTCTCACTTCTGTTAAGACATTTCACAACTCAGCATCCAACTCAATGCTGCTTTTAGGAGGGGAGAAATTCAATTATGTCCTTTTAGTCTTAGGCAGAATTGAAAGGTTTAACAGGTGAAACAGAGAAGTCCATCTCATTGTACCTAGCTCCATAATCCTAATACCTTGATAATACATTCATCAAATTTGAATACATGCAGTTGATTGCCATTTCAGTACACAGAAGGCTAAGATGTCCGAGTTGCTAGAGTTAAGTTTACACATACTTGTATCTATATAGCTGGATGGACCGATAGACAGATATGGGCTCACACACAAAACTATAGTTTCAAAGTAGGAGATGGACTTAATTTATTTGAAATCACTTAAAAACACAACAGTTTTCTTAATTGATAACTGAAGGTTCTCAAAAGGGTTTCTTTAAGGAATACCATATTTATCTGAAGTTTTCCTTAAATAACCCAATGATCAATGCTGATCAGAAATTTCACCTGAAGGAATTAATTCAACACCTGAGAGTTATCCTGCATCTTGTCAGGATCTTTACTTTCTCTCAACAAGATTTCAGCCTCAGACGCTGGTTTCAGTTGCACACATTTTGAATCTAAAATAATACTAAAGTAGATTTCTTCTAGCATGGTTGGCCCCATTTATATTACTAAATGAAACAGGGTTGGATTTCTAGCTCAAGCATTAATGTGCAGTCATGCTTACCATCACATTTTCAGCCCGGGCTATTAATGCCTGGTCCTGTGGGGTCCCATATCCTGTTCGGATGCAGCCATCCTCTTTTGGGAGGGTAAGAAAGTGAAGCTGTATTGATGTAAGTCACCTCACTGCAGCATCTTGACCTGTTGCCAGAACTGCTGCTGTCAGGACCTGACTGGCTTTCCCCAGATCCCACTCATCCTACCCCAGAGGCCCAGAAGCCCCATTTTGGCTCAGCCCCCAGCACCAGCAAAGCCTTAGAGGTGCCTAGCCCACATTTGGTCGCTGCACTTCCAGGATCGACCTTGGACAGGAGACCTGTGCCTGATGATTGCTGCATGGGTGGGACCTGCTGCTGCAACCCCCTGGCTCTGTTCGCCCTGCTCGGGGACTGTGGGATGGCAGCAGCACCAGGGCTGCTCCTGCTGCTTCACAGCAGCTCAACCCAGACATTTTCCTAGCAGTTTTCTGAAGGAAAAAAAAAAAAAAAAGAAAGAAAGAAAATACAATTCTCATCTACAGGTGGCATACAAAGTTACCTTTGTGATACTTGTTTTACACCTTCTAAACAACACTTCAGGAGAAACTGACGTTCAGAAACTGAGCAGTGATATGATTTCCCATCTTAAGTCTGCCCCTTCTAAAATATTTAACTAAAGTACATTTCAGAAAAGATGACTGCATCAGTACTAGAATTCTTGACTTCAGTTGATTTACTAGCAGTACTGCAGCTAGCCTTTGTGTAACACACTTCTCCTCTAACAACTTCAGTAAAATTAACAGTAAGTTCAGCTATTAACACACCTTTCAATAACCCATTCAATCAGCAAGTAGTTCAGCTGTTACTGAAATATTGCTGAAATGTCTTCAGCTTTAATTCCTATGAATCTTTTTATGGTATTTTTGGGAAATATTATTTCTCTAGTCCAAAAAGATAAAAAAGAAAGGTGAAATGTTTCTCTTAGAGAAATTTCTAATTAATAAGTGCTAAGAGTACCATTAATAAAATATATTGACAGGACTCTGTCATCTTTCACTCAGTTCTAAAGTAAAATTTTTCAGTCGTTAAAACACAAGAAGCACCTTATTAGATCCCCTAAGTCAACCTATTGGTCATAAAATAAGTTGAGTTTAAAAATAATGAGCTACTGATGTAGGATTAATGCTTGATTATCTTTGTGAAGTTGATAATAGTGACTCTTACACAGACTTAGCAGAATTAATGGGCCATACAGAAGTGACACAGAAAGGGCAGAAATTGCTCAATTATCTTTATTATAGCTTGGTTTTTTAATGATGGTGTGTCACTTGAAGCGTGCTGTGCTTCACTTTCTCTTGAAATTTGGAAAATATGACTGTCAAAAAAAAAGTATCATGTTTCTTTCTCATTTATACTACAGTTAGCTTGTTTTGTATTTTTATTGTAGCACATATTTGAGGAATTGTGATGGGCATAAAGAAGCAGAAGGATTTTGAATTATGAGATTAAAAAATGAAACAAAAATACAAATTTATACAGGGGTATAAATTTCCTTGTGTTTCTTTTTGAATTGACAGTCAATTAAATTTACAACATAAATAAACTAGTGTTTGGTTTTGTACGACCAGAATGAGCCAAAAATGTATGATAGATGTCAATGATACAGGGTTAAGCATATCCACTCTATCCAAGCAGGAAACATGTGCAGGCTGTTCTTCAGGTGTGAGTGCTTTAAATTCACCTGTCTTTACTCGACATGTGTATTACACTTATCACTGGTTTTGATTCATCTCAAGTTCACAGTCAAGAGAAGACACTTAAGGAAAGTAATCATACCCTCTCGATTTCATTGCTTCAATAGACTTAAAGGCAATGTGAAAAAGCAGTGAAGTGAAGACCAGAAGAAACACAGAGTATTGTGAATTATAGTTGCAGCAGTCACCATAAACCCTTCATGGTATCTGACATATCCTCAAAATAGCCCACCTCCCTGCCTCAGAAAGAAATTTCTTTCAAATTCAGTGGCCTAGATGAATTCAGTCATGTTACTCTGAAGGCTGTAATAAGTATACAAATATACATATACGCATCTGAATTCTGTTTCTCCCTCAAGATTCCCAGAGGAGCAAGGACTTTTAGTAAAAGGACAGTCCCATTAACCTGCCTTTTTACAACAGGATTCTAGGTAAAGATTCCATCCCTGTAAAAGTCAATGCAGTTGTAACAGATGGAAACAAGATGAGTGTTAAGTGCGTGGCTTTTTAGTGCATTGAAGTGCTCATTTTTTTCAGTCCTTCTCTCCTTATATCATATTCCTATCCTGCATAGCTTATTCAGGCTGACACAAATAATAACAGAAAGAAGGCAACTAAAAAAACAGGTCTTAGATTCCCAGTATCATCTGAGGCACTCTCATAAACATCTATGAAGGTCCTGCTCTTACAGTAGCACTGATTTGGTACAATTAGGAAGCTCCTGTCATTTTCCCAATGTTTTAGTACTCAGAGAATCAGGAGTAACCTCGTTGCACTTTCTCTTCCTCAGGTGTTCCTCCTGGGTAAAGTATTCTTAGCACAGTAACGTCCTAAGGATTCTGTAGGATGTAGGATGAAGCAGCTAGTTGAGCTGCATTTGTGGCCACTTTCTATTGCAGAGCAGTGATGGAGTTTGAGGCAGACAAAAGTTCTTGCAAAAATCTCTAGTGCCATCTATTCAGCTTTGATAGAGGAACAAGGAAGCTCAGCCACACTTTAAATTACACTGAACGCTGATATGTGAATATGGTGTCAAAGTTAAATGAAGTGCTATGCGCAGATAATATTCTTTCATTGCAAAGACCCTGAGCTAATCAAAACAATTAACTATACTATTAACCATAGTGAACATACTGACTAGTATTGTTTATTACTCTTCCCAAAAGAATATCTAATTTTTTTATGATGATGGAAGAAGGAAATAGATTATCTTAAGAGTGCCAAGTGAAAATTATAATGATCCTAGAACCGTCTCTGAAGAGTGTGTAGGAGAGCTAATAGTAAAGGAATTACAGACAGTAGACATGTTGGCACCAAATGTGTCAGCCTTACACTATTCATGGGGGTGGGCTGTAGAAAAGCTCTAGAATTAGCCTTTTTCAGCATACAATAATGCAATTTTTCACCCTACTGTTTTAGCAAAATGCTAAGCAAAAGTGCTATTCTCATTGATATTCTGTTTTTGATTAATAGACAGTAAATATAATGTTGAATCTCTTGTCTTGACTTACTCTAAGAAGCTCAGTTAGGGGACCTTATTTCTACCAAATGGCATGGATTATCATCAATTACTTATTTATTAAAGTTCTGTATGGACGTTAACATTCTTTAATAAGCATCCAGCAGTCAAGTTTTGTAAGTTACAGACCCATCTAGATGTCAAGACTTTTATTATAAAATGATCTTCAGCATATACATGATTTAGTGAGGCTGTATAGAGTTTGGCTACCATGTAATTTGAATGGAAAAAGACAGAACCAATCACCTTGTTCACAACTCTGACAAATCAGGACTCCACCTGACACTAGTATCTGAAGAGAAGGCTCTTTGGGTGTTTGCTATTTATCTTTTCTTGATCTAATGCAAGACTGGCTTTTTGAGTGAGTACCTCTCCATAAGGGAGGATTCAATTTCAAATTCATTACTACTGTTGTTGTGGTACAATGCTGTAACATGACCTTGTGCTGATTCAAAAGCTGAAGTTATTTTGGGCACAAAATGCTGTATAATGAAAAATACTTTGGCAACACATCAGTGTAATTCTAAGCACCTTGTGAGCAGCCCCAGGTTAGCAACCCCAGTCCTCTGTATCTTTTCTTCTCTTTTTTATTTGAGAAAGTAAACATCAAAGGAAGATGCTTCAGAAATCAAATTGACACACAGTCCTTTTCTGTCAATCGCCTCACTAAACTGTTCAAAGATATGGATTAAAAGAAAAATGTGAAATCAACCCTGCGGTGATGTCTTTCTGTTCAAGAACCATCAACCTGCTCTGAAACTTCAGCATGATAACTGACTTTTTCTCACTCACATAGACTGGTATCTGTAAAACTACAGGTAATTTTACAGAAGTCTTGTGACTTTTTATTCTGTTGGGATATTCAGATCTCAAAGACTGCTCCAAAAATTTCAGCCAGCAACTACAGAGCTATCAAGTAAGATTTTAGATGTGTCTATTCTGCCTTCACGAAGAATGGAAATTGTAGGCTCTGCAACAATAGATGGAAATAAATGTTGAAAAGACTGAGTCACAACAGCAGAGTTGAATTACTGGGTATGGGTTTTTTTATAAATATGACAAAATGAAAGGAATCTTGATAACTTACATCATGAATCTAGCCTTCTCCTCTAAACATTAGTCTCTATCTGTCTTTTCAGTGATAGAGGCACTGTAAGCAATTCACTGTGTCACTTCTATATTTGCATGTAAGATCATAAATTCAATCATCATGGTAAAAAGTAACAAAGATAAAAATGAAAAAAAAAAATCCAAGGTCCAAGAAATAAAGCGAATTTGCAGGAAAAAAAAAAATAAAGAAAAAGATGGCTTTGGTTAAATCCTGAAACTTGCAGTATTTGAAGGTCACATTACTCATGCTGTCACAGATACTGTTGGCAATGGGTAACAGGAGCACTAATACTGAAGTACTTTACATTTAGGAAAGCAGAATGAGAAGACTCAAACTTTAAGAAAGAAAAAAAATAATGGGCTCTTTCTGCGCCACTGAATGTGCTGTAACTTTTTGTGTAATGCTGAAGCATTATGTCCCAAAAAGTGTGACAGTTTCAAAAAAACTCTGGATAAAAAAAGGGTAAGCGTCATCAAATCAAGTCTAGAAGTCATTCTGCTAATATTTAAGACTGTCTCAGTGAAACTGGCAGGCTTCTGACAATCCTTTGCCTCTTCCACTCTCTAGTCTATATAAAGCATAAAATAAAATGGTACATTTTTGCACAGATTATACATTGGCACCCAGCATGCAGTACTTGGGAACATACTGATAGCTGGCTGTGCGGAACAGATCAGTCTGGAGCATCCAGGAAAAAATCTGCCACTCAGTTCATCAGTAGAGAAACTGATGGAAAGAAGAGAGACTTAAACAGGATGCCAAAAAGGGGAAGAGAAAAGGAGAAAAGAAGGTGGTGAGAGACAGACTGCAGCAAAAGTAGTGAAGAAGGAAGAAGAAATGGAATTGTACCATGAGGATGAAGAGTAATCAGAATAGCAGCAAAGGTAAATGTGATTATGGGAGAAACTCTTGAGTACCATGGTTCCAGATGTTGCTTTGGATTTCTTGCTACTTAAACATTTGAAATTATTGGTTATAAATCTGCATCAGAGTTCAAATGATATGAATGTTGCCATTCAGATTCATAAGCCAAATTAGAACTAAGGAAAAATATAGCACCCTCTATTAAGAGTGACTCTTCACATCTTAAAACCTTATTTCTACTGTTAATGTGTTGTCTTTCAGATTACAATATTGTTTTGAAGTTCCAGACAACTTCAGAACTTAACACCAGCCCAAAGAGTCGCATTAAAAAAATATTTAGGAATCTCAAAAAGTGAGATATCCCTTTGCAAAACCTTAGGTGCCCAGCAGAACACTGAGCCTCTCTTATATGCCCACATTCATACTGAGAAAGGGGAATTCATGTGATCTTAAGCTTTTAAAAGCAATGTATTTACAAATCTACTGTAGCTACAAACAGAGTCCGTTGCCAGCAACACCAGTAACCAACTAAGAAAGGCTGAGCACAGGAATGAGACAGAGCTGCCCATTGGCATCTTCTTCCATTTGGGTTCATTCCAGCTTCATCCTCAAGGTTGAATCTTCTAAAACTGTTCTTTTCTTTCAAGACCTGGTGGTGGTGCTGTTGCTCCTTTCTATACAGTAGCTCGATCTTTCCAGGTCTTACCTGGCATGTGAAGAACCCTGAGATTATTATCTAGCACATGGTGCTAGATTAATGTTGCTATACTCTCCACACTTCTCCATGGGCTGTAGCTCAAGTGTCCCTGCACTTCTTAGGTATATGCATAACACTTTAAAAATCCACTGGAAAAAGAACAGTCCTAGTTTTGTAAAAAAATAGAGCTTAAATAAGAAAAAAAAAAGATAGGCAGATGAGAGGAGAAAGTCAGTGAACTGATCAGAAGTGTTGGAGTTGGAAAAAGAAGACAAACGTCATGGATATGGGACAGTGACATATCTACTTTTTAGGCACTTTTTCAGAGAGAGGAATTTCACTCATATGCCTAGTCCTATTTAGTTTAGAGGATTAAACTTGCTCTTATGGGTGACTACAGAGATCCTAAAAATGTAGAACCGTAAATATCCCCCAACCTGCTGTGCATTTGTTTTTAAACAGGAATTATCATTAAGAAGACACGTGGTTGCTAAATCTGAAAGACTTTTGCCGGTGATAAGTACAGCATAGCTTCTGCATAACTTTACTGATCAGATTTTCCAGCATTTTACAAGACAAACAAATTCTATGGGAAAAAGTCTGTTCCTTTGATTTACTGTTTATGATTAGTATCAGGTACACATCACACTAGATGAAAAGCTTGCTTCAAATGTAAAAATAAATAGTGTAGGCTAAAAAAAAGTCAAGCCACAGCAACAAGAAAATTTAAAATGAAAAAATAGCAGAGCTGGGTAAATTTGTCAAAATCCTGCTTATTTAACCTTATTTGAAAAACAAAACAAAACAAAAAAACCCAGACAAAACCAACAACAAAGTTGTGGTAAGAGAACTCCCATTCAAAAGTTCTCATATTTATGAGCTGAAGGTTAGATAATTAAAATGTATGAACAAAAATGAATTAAACACTAGCAAGGGCTTTTTCATGGTTTGCAAATCATCTAAATGTCAAAATAAATCTATCCTATTAAAGAAAAAAACCCACAAAAGACAAAAACATGACTAAATCAAGCAGGACCAGATTAACACTTAGCATTATAGGTCTGAGATTGGGGCATCAGCTTTTGGAATAACATAATGAGATCAGAATCCCATCTTTCACTTAAAAAGCATGTTTCTCATCACTGTAATGGGCAGGAAAAAGGAACGGAGAACACAGAGATCTTAAAAACAGAATTAAGGGATAATTAATGTCCATGTCTCCAGATAACTCCCATGGATTTAAACAGTAGCACTGAAAACAGTCATCATGGAGAGAGCAGAATCACACTCAAGAGAAGAGAAACAAGCAAAGGTGAAGATGAGTTTTGGTGCTGTCCTGTACTAACACCCTGCATTCTGTTCTTCAGTTGTGGTTGACTGGGGTGCCATACAGCACATCACATCTCCCTTCTTTCTACTTCTGAATAACAGATGTACTTAGAAATGCTATACTGAGTGATCTTGCTTTTGAAGCACATTTTTACCCCCTCTCTGTTCTTTTTCTTTGATGGTGCACATTTACTGCCTTCACAACCCAGACAGTCCTTAAGCTTTAATAAAACAAGGAAAAAGAATGTTCAGGCAGGGCAAAAGAAAAATAAAAACTGTGCAGTAGGGACAGAAAAAAAAGCCCATGTAGCTAAAGGAAATAAAACTAGAAGAATAACGACTAGTAAGAAGAGAACATTGTGATTATCATAGTTTTCAAAACATTCAATATTGTGAGAAAAAAGGAAGCAGCAAATGTGGGAGTAGCACCATGAGCAGGGATAGACACAGTGGTGGTGTGAAGGGAATGGCTATGTACATGCACAATTGCACCTATATCACCTGAGCACGGATTTAAGCTTTCGATGTGGCAGTGTTAATTTGAAGAAAGGAACTGCATCCCTCTCTATTAGTCACACTCATAAATCCATGCTTGTGCAGTGACATCCATCCTTGTTGTGAACATCAAGCACGGAAAAACATTTCATCTGACACCCCAGCAACTGTATGTCTATGTCAGGGTAATTCTTTCCTGAACTGAATTGGACTGAAACATCCTTTCTCTGCTACTGCAATTGCACAATTTGCACTGTCATTTCATGATTATTTTTTTCTTTCCACCTAGATAAAGTGTCTAAAAAGAATAAGAAAATGTAAATAGAAATTCAATAGTCATTGATGCCCTTTCCAAGCACTTTCTCATTCGTCAACAAAATAAACATTGCACCTCGAATGCCAAGAATACTCACAGGCAATCTGCTCCTGAATTTCAGACAAACGAAAAAAGACCTTTGTCCATTCTTAAAATTTCTGATTCTTTTGATTTCACTCATTTGAGTGTGATTACAAGAGTACGGTTCACCTCTAGCTGCAGATATCTAAATGTCTCCAGGTGCCACACCAGAAGGTCACACGTCACGCCAGCCAGCCACATTCAGACTTGTTGGATACTGAGCATCTCAAATGACCTATATGTGAATAACTTAATTGATTTACTCAAGTGCCCAAACCAGATGCTTGTTCTATCTGTTTTTGCACAGATTTATAAAGCATATGGATTTGCCTCTGTAAGTTTGTCTAAAGATTTCAAACCTAACCATACATCCTGGGCTTTATTCAGGTTGTTGGATAAATATAAATCTTGTTCTCACTGACCTCATCCTGGTATCACTGGAGAAGTTATGCAAGGTTGTCAGAGGAACTCTCTCCTATATGTATGTCATATGAAGAAACCACTCTGTGAATGTATTTCTCACTGTCTTCCTAAATGGCCTTTTACTGTCTAGAGAGTTGTGAATTGTAGGGATTATTCAACTTTCTATCAGAAATACTTCAGCTGAAACTTTGTAGTATTGCATTTGCCTTTTTCAAAGCCCGATCACATTTGTAATTCACAAGCATTCTTTGATGGAATACTAAATCCAGCCTTCTATCTCTGTTTCTTCCATGTGATGAATTCTCACGCTACTGTATATACTCTTGCTAGCTTTTTATTAATAGTCCCTATTAATTCTCATTCCAGCTCTATTTCTCTATTCCTCAGGAACATTTTTTTTTGTATCAGTGCCAATCTTCCTACAGACTGGTAATGTCTCACAGGTGTGTTTCACCAGATGATTTCTTTGACAAAAAACTTCTGTGCCCTGGCCACTGATAAAATAGGACGGGTTATCTACCTATGCTTTCCTTTGAACACCACAATGGCTTCCCCTCCACTAGCCAGTATTAGTCTTATAATACAGTAGTATCTTAATAGTTACAACTTTTACAGTTCTTACTAATACCAACATTCTCTATTTCAAATTCATTATTTCTCCTCTAGCATTGTGTTAAAACCCATGCTGATAACTGCAGAGATGTGATCACAGAATCATAGAATCTATGATTTTTGAATCATAGAGTTGGAAGGGACCTTAGTAGATCATCTAGTCCAACCCCCCTGCCAGAGCAGGGCCACCTTAGAGCAGGTTGCACAGGAACCTGTGCATCCAGGTGGGTTTTGAATGTCTCCAGAGACGGAGACTCCACCACCTCCCTGGGCAGCCTGTGCCAGTGCTCTGCCACCCTCAAGGTAAAGAAGTTCCTCCTCATGTTTAGGTGGAACTTCCTATACTCAAGTTTGTGCCCATTACCTCTTGTCCTGTCACTGGGCACCACTGAAAAGAGCCTGGCCCCATCCTCCTGACACCCACCCTTTAAGTATTTGTAAGTGTTGAAAAGGTCTCCCCTCAGCCGTCTTTCTTCCAGACTAAAGAGACCAAATNAAGATCAGCTACATTTTCTTGATTTAGGAAAAAAAAAAACCCAAGCCTGCTAAATCATAACTTGTTTTTAGATGTTTCGGTAAAACAAAAACCCATAGGAAAATACATCTCCTTCCCCCACAGCTTCAGCTTATCTGTCATCTGACTGAATCCCAGACGGCTACAGGCTGTATTTGAGTATAATATTTTAAAGCATAGAATCATAGAATCATAGAATCATAGAATCCTAGGGTTGGAAGGGACCTTAGTAGATCATCTAGTCCAACCCCCCTGCCAGAGCAGGGCCACCTTAGAGCAGGTTACACAGGAACGCGTCCAGGCGGGTTTTGAATGTCTCCAGAGACGGAGACTCCACCACCTCCCTGGGCAGCTTGTTCCAGTGCTCTGCCACTCTCAAGGTAAAGAAGTTCCTCCTCATGTTTAGGTGGAACTTCCTATGCTCAAGTTTGTGCCCGTTACCCCTTGTCCTATCACTGGGCACCACTGAAAAGAGCCTGATAGCATCTTCTGCTATTAGTTGATGCCTGTCATCCCAGAGGTCAACTAGCATTAAGCTGCACAGCACCCAGTTCACACCAAAGCCCCATTCAATCCACACAAGGTATTTTGTAGTTACTTCACAATCAGGACCCAATTTCATAAACATAGTCAAAATTTATCATTGAGCTTCATACATCATCTAACCAGGAATATAGTGACATTCCTCTTAATACAGTAGGCAATCACTTAATGCCCTTACTCATTTCTCTCAGGATATTTATGGGTGTGAATGGTGATACTGTGTTGTTTTTTCTTTGAGAAATACTATGATAAACAGGGAGGGGGAAAGGATCATGGCAAATACTTGTCATCGTGATACTGTCAGTGCCTGTCAAGAGTTCTGACCTCTCAGTCCATCTTCTTGAAACTCTTACATCATCTTTAACAAACTAACCAAATGTAATCTTAGCAAGAGATAAGCAATGACTTCACCATAATTGTTCATTGGGCACTTTATTTGAACCCTGGTTTTATGCACTGTTCTCTTCCTTTCTGGCATTTACCTAGACTGTCTAGGTCTGGACAAAGAATGTATTTTAATACAAGGTGTTAAAATATCTTAAAGTAATTTGTAAAATACTGTATATAGGTCTAGGCCACTGGTGCTATGCTAACAGATTACAAGGAAGTCATGTAACAGATTTATGTCTCTGATTTCAGAATTTTGGTTGGGCTTAACCAACTGACAAATATTTCAGAGACTGTGATACCTTTTTTTTCTTTTTCAGCCAGCATCATATCAAATTTTTGAAGTTAATGATGTGACAATGATATATTTGTCTGGAAATTAGTCTTAAGATAAGAGGTGACATATTGAACAAATGAGCATTATTAGAAATATTCTCAAATGTCATACTCAAAGTTTTGCACCTTTGTTTTTCCGATGTCCTAGGTCACGGTACAAAAAGTAGAACTTGAGAAGGAAAAAAAACCTTTTAGAAGTTAGTCTGCAAAAGTAGAAAATTGGTGAATTCTGAAACAACCTTCTGAAACACCTAATACAGAATCAGCTCTTCCTGTGTGACATTTCTGCTAATTTCTAGTTTCATGTTTCAGAGAAAGAAATAAAAATGCAATTTCGAAGGATAGCTGTTTTGGTTTTTTGCAGAGCTGTCTTTTGAAGAAAACATACTTTAATCTATCAGTCTGGTTCCTCTGCCAAGCATTCCTCAGACAATTCAAACTAATGGATGAAACCATATTACATAGGACTAAAGTAAAGTAATGATACAACTGCAGGAAAAGTCCAAAGGAGAGGTAACATTTAAGCTGTTTACAAACAATGCATGATGATTACTACTGTATTCATCTTTCCAGACTTGATTCACAAAGGGGAAGTCATGTTTGAGCAACCTGATAACCTTCTATGATGTAATGACTGACTTAGTATACAAGGGTAAGAAAGCAGTGGATACCGTTTACCTTGGCTTCAGTAATGCTTTCAATACTCTGCCATTAGATCCTCATAGAGAAGCCATTGATGTATGGGCTGGATGAGCAGACGATACATGAAGTGGACTGAAAATTGCCTGATCAGTGGTATGACATCTAGTTGGAGTCCAGTAAGTAGTGGTGTGCCCCAGAGGCGAATACTGGATCCAACACTGTCCAGTATCTTCGTTTATCAACTGGATGGTGGGGCAGAAAGTACCCTCAGCAAGTCTGATGGCAACAAAAAACTGGGAGGAGTGGCTGATACAACCAGCGGCTCATGCTGCCATCCAGAGGGACTTTGACAGGCTGTGGAAACGGGCTGGCAGGAATGCCATGAAATTCAACAAAGGGAAGTGCAAAGTCCTGCACCTTGGGAGGAACACTCCCATGCAAGGGAGGAGCTAAGTTTGGAGCATTCCAACAACCCCTTCCTCAAAATCAGGAAAAACAGAGTGATGGTGACAACTTTATAGTTGAAAGCAAACCATCAAATTTATAAATTAGATTCTGTGATCTAAGAGCCTGCATTTACAAGGACCCATGCAACTTATTCTAGAGATTTTCTCTTACATAGATATTTTTTCTGATTGTTATGAGTAATTGAGGACTGATACCATACCACAAAATAGGAACTACCATAATATAATATCATTGCCTTTGATGTATATTTTTATATTTCTACATAGTTAAAACTTCACATGTTTTGTGAAGAAAATGATTGTGATGAAAAATAACTTTGTGGTAATTATCCATAAAGCTTCCAACTTATAAAACCAGAAGTTCAACATCAGGCCTCAATGCACAAGAAAATGCATGGAACAGCCTATTTTAAAGTATAATTTTCTACCAGCATGCTTTTCCAAGTCTTTTGTTTTAGCTAGGCTTGCAAAGCCTTTCCAATAAAAATATTTTTTTCCATGGATTATTCACTGCCTGAAATCACCGTCAGCTTTCCAAAGAAAATTATGAACAACATCAGGCAAAAGTGGTAAGACAATCACAGTTTTATATTTTGATTAAGGTACCTGAACAGAATTTCAGTTCAACAGAATTGCCTCATTTTCTTGTTATCATGCATGAGCTGAATTCTATAGTCTTATTCTCCCTCCCATGATGTTCTGTGGCCGTAAAACCGACATGATACGCAGACTCTGCTTCTTCAGTTAAGATTATAATAATGTCCCATTAGGAACCATTATCAGTCTTGGTACTGAGTAAGATACACCATTCTGTCAGTAGAAAAGGGTGAGAGCACTGGGCAACTAGAAGTGCATTCCCCTAGAGAAGTGTGACAGCAACCGCAAAGAAAAATATTTCTGGATTTTAATACAATACCATCCTTTCCTCACACACTCCTGTCTGAAGCCACTCTGGATATTTTGGTGATTGGAACAACATTAATCCACAGTACCCATTCACCTCTGCCTGCCCTCTTCCTCTCTTTATAGGCAGGCACTAGGAAGAGCTGAGACCCTGCCTGCTTGCAAGGAGTCAGGAGAATGCTCCTGGCTGCAATCTCTGCTTGCAAATGGACACACAGAGATGATTCACGTTGTCCTGGGAACATGCACATAATGGTTTGGGAAACCTCTTATCTAGGAAAATGAAAGTCTTAACAAGACTTTAACAAGCATCTCACAGCACTCATTCAGTGTTGTGTTTACTCCTTCAGGCATAGGTGACAGCATCACACAAAAACCTATTTTCCTGCTGACCTGAGATGGAACAACAGGTTTCCCACACAAGCACTGATAAGCTATGAATTATTCCTCATAGTCTTATGGTGATAGGCACATGTTTAAATCAAACAGCAAATGCAATCATCAGCGGTAACTCACAACAGCTGAAGAATAGACTACTTTGACTCCTCAACAGGGAAAAAGCTTCAGAGATTAGCAGAATTCATCATGAATTTGTGCGCAATAGAGCTTGTTTTCTTTCACAGAACACTTTGCAACATGAAGGTTAGGTTTGCCCCTTCCAGTTCCAGTTGCCATTCTGACTAGTGTCAACTCTTCTATCAGAAAAGGCAAGTGATCTCATTCTACCAAAGACAATTGTTTCAAATTTGTTGCTAAATGATTTTGGTAAAACCAAGGTGATGAACAACTGAACACTCAGTCAGCTTGACATTTCCATCTTTCAATCAGTATTGCAGAAAATCAAAGATATACAGGGCTGCACCTCCTAAGCTGCAGAGGTAGCTATACTATCTTCAAGAAAAGGGACCATGAAGGCTATCGCTAATGGAATGTGAAAGATTACAGCAACACCTAAGCAGGTAAAAAGTGTTTGAAAATTATTACTTCCTTCAGAAGTGCCCTTTAGACACACAGTTCCAAGAGGAAATAATAGAATAAGAACATAATAACAGAATAAAAACATAATATTCTGGAGACAAAATAAGAAAAAAAGTCTTGTCACAAATGCCTGGTATTATGCTGTGTCACTTTTTAAAGACATCCTATGTAAATATTGCACTCTATATTCATGAGAAAGACAGTTACTATGTACAGAAAACAAGTGAAAGCAAAAGAGTGCTTCTTAACTGAACACTTTTATGGTAAAATTCTCATACCAATACATATGCAAAGGAAATAATCCTGTTCTAGAATACATTCTATATATTATCTTACCATTATTCTTCAATTACTATTTGCTTTACCTACTTTAGTCTTTAAGCCATCTGATACTTCGATCACCTTCTGCAAAGGATTATCAACTGCATTCCTATCTTAGGTACCCTCTTACAAACCTGAAGACAGTTTTCTGTTTTTCTCCTGACCTTCCAGTTAACAAGCTAAATATAAAGAAATATTCCTCTTTTTTTCATTTTCTATTATTGTTTCTTTTGAGATTTCTCTCCCCTCTACACTTTTTTTATTCATTAATTTTAAAATTAATACTTTCTTGGCCTATTTAGAAAACACAAAACCTACTCTAAATTTCCCTAAAACCTACATGTTCTTTAAAACTTTTCTATTTTTCTTCCAGAAGACAGGTACATAGTGTTTGTCAGTACTTGCTTAAGTATTAAATGCATCTATCGCTCCCAGTCATCCTGTCTGAGTCACTTCTTTTGAAGTCCAATCACCACCTATATGTGACATGACAGGGATGACACAGGTATCAATTTATTGAAAGAAGTGTATGATGTCTGTGATTTCCTCTCTGGATTAGAAATTGTATTCTTGTGTGTGCTGTTTATACTGATTCACTCAGGCCAATTTCGTTACATTGGCATTATTGGACTTCAGACTGACAGCAACAGCTTTGTGCGAAAATAATCCCCAGCTCCAGAGACTCCTCAGAAACCTTGTCTGGAGCAAGCCTGCATGCTGCTCCACTCCAAAACGTGTATTGTTGATGGAGCAGGAAAGTGCTCAGTGTTAAAGATCATTTCTGTAAGTAGCTATGGCTAAGCTTTCATTTTGCAGAAGAAAATGTTAGATACTTGATTAAGAATAGGAAATCGTATGTTCAAAATAGTGAATATCAAATATTTAAAATATTCCCAGGAATTCACAGTCAACTTAGTTTTGCTTGAAGTTATTAACTGGTGCATCCCACTCAGTGAGGAGAGTCTGGGAACAATTCTACCACCTACGCCTGAAATTCTGCTTCCCTGCGCTGATCTTGATTCCCTGCGCTTAATCCTTGACCACTGTACAACTTCAGTGTCTTATTGAAGAAGCTAAACCTGACACCTTCAGCTCAGGTCTGCTTCAGAACAGACCCTTCCCCGAGCAAACCATCTTTTGTCAGAGATACTCTCCCTTCTTTGTCTTTCAACACTCTTGTTTCGTTTATCAGCAGAACCAGGAGTCAAAATTTATATAAAAAGTAGTTGTGAGGGACAAGGGTGATGAAACTTCCTCATCCTATATTATATACTCAACAGCTACCTTCAGTTTATATGAACAAACTCCCCTACAACTAGCATTTAAGCTGTTAATATTCTTTGCAATGGAAGGAGGATGGTTGATTTCAGGATCTCAGGTGTAAGAACTGCTTGTTAAGTTTAGATATCTAAGTTATATTCACAGGGTCTTCAAATGCAAATACACTTGTCATTAAAAGAATAAAGAACTTTGTCATTTAAAGAAGACTAATTTGCTAGGCACTTAATATTTCAGTACAGTTAACTGCATATATTAAGCAGAGAGAGTTCCAATCTCAATTTCTCTCCTCTTTCCCCTTGGAGATGGATTACAAAAAATGTTGATTCAATAAATATCACATTCCTCTCACTTGCACTGTGGATGAGGTTTCTGCTTCCTTTTTGTAAACAACTTTGAATTTATCCATCTACTACATAAGTTAGAACATACTGACTGTTTCAAGACTTCTTCGCAAGAAGGATCATTTTCAGGGACCAAGTGACATGCCTGTTATTAGATTCACATGTTTGAATTCATTGTGACACCTTCAAAGAGTCTGCACATGAAAAGCTAGCAGCACAAATGACAGATTTGGGACCTAGCATTTTCTTCACTTCCTAAAATTTTGTGAATGTCGTAGGTCTTGGACTGAGATTTCAGGTTTTGATAAGATGACTTTGCTTTTCTTATTCTGAAGTAATTTACCTTTTAATATCATCATCTGGATAGATTGGAGAGTTGGACGGAGAAGAACGTAATGAAATCCACAAGGGCAAGTGTAGGGTCCTGCCCCTAGGGAGAAATAACCCCATGCACCTGTACAGGTTAGAGGTTGACCTGCTGAAAAGCAGCTCTTCAGAGAGGGATGTGGGGGTCCCACTGGACAAGACCATGTGCCAGCGATGTGCCCTTGTGGCCAAGAAGGCCAATGGCATCCTGGGGTGCATCAAGAAGAGTGTGGCCAGCAGGTGGAGGNATGGATCTGTGATCTAAATTACATTTGTAGGTCTCCACAGGGATGACACATCAGTGATTTCCTCTGGCACTAAAAGGTGGCCGTTATCTTTTACAGTTTAGTCATTTTCAAGATTCAGAGCCTACATTCACCTAATTCAAAGAACAGGCACATATCACTGAGAATCTCTAAGCATGTCTGCATCCTGCTAAGATCTCTTTATGTGACTTTGCATAGTTAAGTTTATTCCTACCCATATAAAAGCCTGATGGTTATATTTCTACACAGTAAAACCCAAATAAATACTGAGAGTCATAAAGAGTTCCTTTATTTCTTTAGGCAGTGCACTAAAGCAGCGCAGAAGAGGCTAATAGGTTCTGCAAAGCCATTGCTTTTTGCCCTTGTGCAAGTGAGCAGGACAGGATAGAAAGTGACTGAAAAATTATTGTGACAGGCTCTCAGCTGGCCATAACTCTGAAGTTGGAACCGCTGTACTCTTCCCTTAAAAGTGACCAGACTAAACACACTAAAATGGCTTGCAGCATCCATGATTTATTAAAACACACACTAAACTAAGTGACTTTTACATGTCCAGTTAAGTGTAATACGGTGAGACAAAGTGAAATAAAAGGGTTTGCAAACAAATCTTCCCCTTAGTCACTGTACCTTGCAGAGTAGGTCCTTCCAGCCTTGTTTTCTAGGTCACTAAATTTTAGCAGCTTCCTGGACTCCAACGAATTCTCTATGGTCTGCTCAGAATACCCAGCAAGATCCCCTTTTCTACAGGGAGGTTTCCACAAGCCCCTCTGCAGATTTTCTGCCAGTTCCATGCTCCCCTCAGGAGTCTCACAGCCTGCACTTGTGCAGCAGCATCCCTGCTCATGGCATTTATCACTCCCCATCTGTCCTACCTCACATGCCAGAATCTTCTCCCCCATAACCATGCTCAGTTGTCCCCAGAGAAAGAGCAATTTCCCCGCTTTTCTGCTGGTACCATGATACCAGTACTGTAGCAGCCTGCGTATTGCCAACAGGCAGCCTTCCTGCCTGCTGCTCAGCCATATTCTTTTTTTTTTTTTTTTTAAACAATTGGTGCATGTACACTGATAAAGTGAGTTATAAATGGTACAACAGGTGCCACTTATCACAGTCATTTATAGTGACTGATGTGCAATTACTACACAGTTGCCTCATAAGCTATCATACTTATTATTTTGAAAATTAACATGTCATTGATTTCTTCAGGGGTGGAGGGGATAGCTGCAATAAGACTGACTACAGGAATCCAGCCACAGCAGTAGTCTTGTCCAAAGAGCAATCAACTGTTCTTTTTAAGTTTCCAAGGACACTACAGGGCCACACATGTTGTAAATCCCTGTTTCTCGGAGGCAAAAATGACATCGCTGTTCAGATGATTTGGTCAACAATTTTCTGTTGTGAGAGAATGACTTCAGGCAGTCTGAGTTGGACTCCAGTAGGATCATAAGCATGTTCTTCTTTGCAAGGACATAAGAATCGCATTCACCTTGTGCAAATAGAAGTACCTTGTTTTGCAAGCACCAGGAGATGCTCTCTCAAAGAGGCAAGGTGGCATCAGTCACTGGTATTTTTACCCTCAAAGAAGTAGGGTTTCTCTCAACTCAGAAACATGAGGGAGGTGCTGAGGGAGATGGGGGCTGTCACTTGAAGCATTGCTTGTATCAGCACACTGGAGATGCCATGAGAAATTTAAACCTGCTGCAGTTCACGCTTTTCCAAAGTAGCAAAAAAAGAGAGCAACACTGATCATGACCTACAACACCTCTGTCTCTCCCTAATTGCACCAGAGTAGTCCAAGAACGTGTCATCCATTAATGCCAGGTATCCTGCAAACAAGGTGAAGGCGACAGCTACACTGTTGGACTGTGCTGGGCTGATACAAAAAAATTACTTGTACTCATTTTCCTCTTAAACTAATCGGTATTTTGTGCTGAAGGTTATTTTACTGGATATTATTTTAAGGAGTCAATGGCTTCTTAAAATTTCTTTGAATTTTTGTTTTATGTTTTGTTTTATTTATTTTGAATGTTTGTTTTATGATGAGATTTTTTATAATTTAAAAAACAGCTTTACTTGCTTTTTTAAGATCTGTTACTTTTTTTCCCCCTAGGGTGCTTGGCTCTTTTGTGCTCCTATATGACTGCAAAGAGGAGTATGTTACTATTTTTGGAAAGATTGCTTTTTATATTCTTTCATTACTTTACCCTCGTCTTTTAATCTTTTTTGGATATGTTTGGGTGTTCTTTTCATCTGGAGGTTTATTTATTTTTTTCCCTGTACAATATGTTCTGTACTTCCAGACCTGCTACATACTAACTTTACTTAATTGTCTCTCCTTAAAAGTTCACCCTCTTAAAATTATCCCTCCCTAAAATTTGCTACTATATATTGCAGACTGTGGGATTTTCACAAAATACATTAAAAATATTCATCGCGGTCTCTCTGTCTCTCTCAAAATCAAATTGTTCTTAAAAAAAGCAAAAAGACTTAATATTCAATTTATAAATGGAAGGTAATAAAAGACATTGAATAACTTGCTAAGAGATAGCACATATTTCTAATTAAAATGTTATAATGAAAAACACATTTTTTCGTATTATAGATGGAAATGCAAATTTTGTTTATGTATCAGTTGGTAGCTTGACTGAACAATTTCAGAAAAAGCTTAACATTTTAATATAGAAGGTATGTTTAATTTTAGTGAATATTTCTGGACACTCAGATGTCTACAACAGGAGCAGGTATCAGAGCCAAGATGTCACAGCATCCTGACCTATTTTGTTCCTGACACAAATTGACACCTATCAAGTAAGAAACAGTATTTTTTTCCCTAAGAAAATTAGACAGAAATGTGTCTGCAGTCCTATCCCTGGTCTCTGTCCTTGCAACAGTTGGTTCCATAAAGATGGATTACACTAATGTTTTTACCAGGACTCATAAGTTGCTTCCATCCTGAACATGTATTCCTTGTTTAACAGCTGTGTAAAGCACCTCTGGACAACGATTTTTGTTAGATTTCTGGAGGTATTTTTCTGTCTTTATAAGATATAAAGGCATCTAGACAGGGTTCTGCCCACCTTGGACAGAACACTAGCAGTTTCCTTTCACTTCAGACCTGTTCACACTATCGTTATGTACATTTTGAGTCACTCAGACGTTTAGGTCCTTAAAGTTCATCTAAAGACACTGCTTAGGAGGTTTTGCTCACAGTCCCTAATATTTCATAAAAATGAAGGTTATTAAAGTTCTCCACCTTTTTGTTATTCACAATTGTCGTTATTCCTAATAACTTTTAAAATGAACCCAGAATGAACTATAGTCTTTTCAAATATTAAAAATTATAGCCTCTGTTCCAAAGATAAAACATCTTATTTCCTTAAGGTCTCAAGCTCAAAATATTTCCTATCAATAGCATTTGGTTCAACTTGGAGTTGAAATTATCGATTCCATTCATGGGTCACAGTTTATAATTATCTTTTCTCTCTCAGATCTTATTCACCAGACAAACCAGCTATAACAGACTTTACAAAAGGCTTTATTTTGCCTGGTTTTGCACATAAATACTGTGTTTGTATTTACTTCAGATACAAATGGTGCCACCTGCTCCTCTTAGTACCCTGACATTTGGTGCTAATTAGATGGACTTGCATTATCAACAGCAAAGTGATACCACAATGCAGCAGGCATGGTTACCATGGATCCTAATGCACTCGGCATTCCGCAGGAAATTTAACAGAGCATAAGAAATAAATCTATTCCTGTGTGAACCTGCACCAGTTCTATGACACTATTAAGGTACATCCTCAAAGGCTGCTAAATCCAAGGGTAAATACCACTATTATTTCTAAACTTTTATTAAAGGATTTTACCATTGAGTCACCATGTAGGTGAAACAAAATTGCAAGTCGGTTTTAAACACCCTGACAGTGCTAATGGAAACAAGTCATGCATTCAAGCTATAAAGGAGAATGAGTCTCAACCGGGGATCAGTTGCCACAAAAAAGACTACTGGCATCTGCAAGTGAGAACGGTCAAAACAATTCATACTTGTAGGACTGTCACACTGAATAGTTGCAGTGAAAATTCACACTATTTGTTCCTGTTCAACCCTACCTGAATGTACCTAATTACTCCGATGATAAGACCTAACAAACATGGGTTAATCCAAAGGTTGCCTCTACATAGCTCAATAACTCTACAGATCAAATTAAAAGAGAAGGAGGAGGAATGGATTATGGTGAGAGCAGAAGGTGAAGAAAAGCAGCTAATAACCAAACTAATAAATAATAAGAGAAATAAAACCTTTAAATAAGAAGGCAATATAAAATTAAAATTCTTTCCCTTCTCCCTTCCTTATAGTGAAATACATGTAACAGTATAATTCTTCCCACCTGTTCTAGGGTTCAACCACTCCATATTTTACAGTTGAGATAAATTAGCATTTTCTGCTTCAGGCATCAGCCTCAGACATTGTTTGGGGTTCTTCCTTCATTGCCAGAATTATCTACATTCCTGTCCTGTACACATCTTCAAGTGCCACAGAGACAGACTTCTATGAGCTTTAATATTCTTTCAGACTTGTACCCAAACTCTCACCTCTCAGAAAGGGAAAGTTCAGCACCTGAGTTATAAATTGCTCACCCATTATCTGAATGGGCTTTTTCTAACACACTAACAAAGGCAAGTTTGAAACATTATTGCCCTCCCCTTGTAGTTAGAATGGTTTGCTGTAGTATGGAGCAACACACTGCCATCAAGGGAAAATCAGGGAGGGATCCGATCCCCAAAGCTGAAAGCATCATAGCACCATGCTAGGAAGCACACGGCATGATACACAGCCTCACCAGTCTCAGGCTGCTCACTCCATGAGAGTCCTCTATGTTTCCTCACAATCGAATTCTAACTAAAATATTTAACCTTTAAAAGATTAAATTCAATTGAGAATTGCCTCACTGAGCTCCATTTCTGTAAGTGATATGGCCCAAAGGAAGTAGAAGAACATAGGCCAGACAGTGTCTACAGGTGTAAAAGCTTTTTCTAGGGTAGCACAGATCTACTGACCAGGAAGTTACAATTAATAAACCACTTCATGCGACAGATAAGTAATCAAACAGGTAGGCAATACATGATTTGGAGCAGGATACAAGTAACATTTCCTCTCTTTTTTTTTTTCCTCTCTCTTCTTTGGCAGGTACAAATGGACAATGGACCTAGGTTTGTATAGCATAGTTCTATTCACAAGCCATCACATTAAGAATCAAAAGCACACCCCAAAATATTAGCAATTTGTCTATACTTGAACTAGCAATCAGTTTCTAACTGTGGGGAAATTCCTTTACCTAAATTATCAATAACTAAAGTGTCAATGAAACTGAACTGTATGAATACAATGCAAGCTTTTGAAATGGGAAATCTCAAAGTTTACACATGGCATAACAAAAAATAAAACATCCATTGATCTGACTGGAGACTTCACTTTGCTTGGAGCCCTGAAGACTGTTCAGCCTTCACAGTAGCTAGATGCTTCCCTTCCACCAGAGCCTGCCAGTTGACAAAATTTCACAGCTGGGATGAAATCCCTATCCACATAGCTGAGTGCATTCTTACCCTGGGTGGCTCATGAATAACCAAGAATTTGTCTGTTGTACGGTAGGAATACTGAAGAGGAAAGAGCGACCTCCTCTAATGCCTGGCCAAGAAAAGTTTATCCATCTGTAACAGATGGATAAACTAAATGTCAGAACAATACAACAGTCTCCACAAATAAAGAAGAAGAAGGATAAATAATAAACAAGAAAGGCTTGTATTAAAGATTTCCACAGTTACCAATGTACTTTGAATTATAAACAAATAAAAGTACAGCCTTCTTGAAGAATAACTCATTGTGAACCAGATTTACTTCATTTCTAATGTCATGATACTGCCCAAACTCAGTTTTTCAAAAAAGCTGAGTAACATGTCCCTGTGATACACGTGCAGTAATTTGTTAAAGTTTTCATTTTAATTTTTTCAGGGGGTCATAGGCCAGGATAAAGGAAAAGACATGAATGCCACTATTTTGGGAAATAAGTTTAAAATTTTAAAAGTTCTATACAAGCATCTGATTTGCATCCTCCAGATAGCTTCAACCTCTTGCAGTTATTGACATAGCTGCGTTTCAGGAAGTACATAAATGTTAAGTGATGAGTATACCCAGCTCCTACCTGACATTCTACCTCTACAATCACATCTTTGATTTCGAGGAAGAGATGAAATGCATAACTTAGATACCCTGTGCTGAAAAATATCCCCATAGAAAGGTAAATCCATTGTCCAGAGGAATGGAAAATTACTAGATGTCAATGTCAACATTTTTATCTGTGTGAGTCATGATAATCAGCATGTAATTTATACACACTGTCACTATTGTCTCCATCAGTTATGTGCTAGATAAATATTTGCACAGGTAGCTGTTTACATATATACAGTACACAATAAATTATTATACACTGCTTTGATAAAAATTATTTTTTATGGATCCAAAATATTTTTTTTTTCTAATTTTAACCTATAGTCTTATGGGGAGGCTTTTTTACAGAGTTACATTTCACCAGAGAATGTATTTCCATCAAGACAAAAATACTATCTAAAAAAGTTACTCACTAACATTTTGGTCTCTAGGGAAAACAACACAGAAAATCAGCACTATGTTGAAAATATGATTGTTACATTTTAGAACTGAACCAATTTGAAATTTTTGGCTACATGCATTTGATTTTTGTGTTAGATAACACACTATAGTATTTTCATTAAAGTAGAATAAGGTTTAATTCTCTTTTGCTTTGAATTTTAAAATGCTCTGGCTTAATTTCAATTCTGAATCTCAAATTCCTTTCTGAAATAGAAGACTGATCTTCTTTGCAGTTCCACTTCTCAAGAGGATTTCCTGAATAATAAATTAGAAATAAAGGTTTTGACCCTTATTGTATTTTTTGCCGCTTTCCAAAATAGGTCCTGAATGTATAACAGCAGTCATTGGAAATGCTCTGCTTTTTTGAACAGTTTAAATATATCATCTGAGACTAGGGAATGAGGGAGAGGGGACTGGGAACAGCTCCTCTGTGGCCTGCCAGCACTTGTCAACACCAAGAGGTCCAGCCCCAAGTCCAAGCTCCCACAGCTTCAGCTCCCCTTTCTCCAGGCAGCCTGCTCTGACTCTTAATAAATCCCTCCCTTCTCCATCTCTGCCTTAGGGTTTCTATGCTGAATTGGAGATCATAAACAGAAAGATTAGAGGGAGGAGAGGGGGATGGGAAAGGCAAAATATTTTGCTCCAAAACCATCCTCTGTGGACTTCACTCCAAAACCATCCTCTGTGGACTCCTGTGGATAGGGATGACAATTAAACCAAGGTAGAGGGGAAAGGAGGTTTTATATAGGACAATAAACGTATACTAAGACATGTACACTGTAATAATATTTTAAAGCAGAACACCCCATAGAGTAGATCTATATGGATACCCAAAAACAAGGAATAGTTTTATATCATCATCATTTGATCAGAAAATGAATCACATACAAAGTTGAAGAACAGAAAATATGAGATAAACAAAGTATTAATAATGCAGTTTTTCAAATAACCACCTACTCTCTAGGGATGTATCATAAGAAGGCAAAGTACAGGCACTATTTCTTTGTGGAACTGGCTACGGAATATTTTTACTTGGATTGAAAATATATTTAAGACACGCTGCATGTTGCCATAATCATTCTTGAGTCCTTTCAGCTGTGAAATGCTACAGAGCATAAGTGCACCCCATACAGGCTACCTTGCAGGATTGGAGCTATATTTCTAAGTATTGCACAGCAAATTGTTTGAAGGCATAATTACACCTGAAATGCTTGATCATAATGTAATTAAGTTCCTCACCCTTAAATTAGAACTAATTTAAACTTGCATTCAAAACTCCATTTAAAAAGGGAGGACTTTGGAAAACAAAAAAACTAATCAAAAGCACGCTAATAAAGGAATTAATGTACTGAACTATAGCAAAATGTACGTAGTCTTATAAAAGAATTACTAAGGATTTGAACACTATGAACCAAATGTCTAGGAATGACAAATGACATCAGACCAGGTGTAGAATTAACACTATTAAAGAACAGACAAGGCAACAAGTTAAAATTTAACCTTTTCAACAACGGTCACAGAATTGACCTCCTTGTGTGATCAGAAAGAGTAAGAAAATGATGGTTTTGGCCACTCAGCCACGACAGCAGCAAGGGAAATGAAATGCTACAGAAAATTACAGAAACTGAAGAAGCAGAAAACACGATCATTTGAAATTTCAGATAGCCACATTTCAGGCAGGTAAATGTCATAACGAAGCATCAGCCAGAGATACTGTAAATGACCAAAACAAACAGCAAGCAGAGAACCCAAAGAAGAGAAAGGTTATTGGGGTTTATGTGGAAGAATGCACCAGACCCAGTTCCAGATAGGACTACAAATGAGCACATTTGTAATCATGAGCAAAATACGCTCAAATACACCTTTCTAAAAAAGAAGAAAAATAAAGAAATAAACCAAGAAAAAATGAATATAGGAATGTTGGTATTTTTCTTTTTTTTTAAGTAGCACTATAAAAAGGCAAGGGAGTTGGTAAAAGCACCATCCAAAAAGCACACTTTTTGTTTTCAGTGTCACATACATAACTAAAAGTCAATATACAGCCCTGGTCTTAAAGTCTTTAAAAGCAAAAGACAACATGATTCAGTATCACAGTAAAGGAGACTTTAAGATATTTTAATTCTTTTTTACAGAAGGGTAATTCATGTTAAAATGAGAAAAACAAAATGGATAAACTGTGGAAAACAGAACCACATAACAGCAGACCAAAAAAAGATTTCAAGGAGTAATACACACTGCAGTTCATACAATTTTCCTTTCATTGATACTAGAGAATTTTAGAATTCACTGCAGCCAAATTCTTGGTCGGTTACCTTTTTCATAGGATGTTTAAACTTCCTGTCTCTATTTCAAGGTTCTGTGCAAACTGTCTATAAAGCTCTGCTTATTTTCATCTTACTTTTAAGATCTAAACCTCTTGTCTTCTGAAGTGAAAAGAAATGTAGATTCCCTTCTGATCATTCCTTTAAAGCTTTTCTTATCCCACACAGCCTTTGATTACTGACCTCTCTGTGATTTCCACATAAAATTCAAGTTATTACTCTCATTTGGGGGGCCATATCCTCTCAAATCTCATACCTCTTCATGTCAATAAAGCAACACTCATGTACAGCATTGAAGATTTGGCCATTATACATCCTTTGTACTTTTATCTCTGTGCAACTAAGTTACAATATCTTTGTCTCATGTTCCAAACCCTGGTTCCTTTATTATCATCATAAATTACATGAAAGACAATTTCACAGAGGAATTAGTGAAAACTGTTCAGATAAAATGGAAAGTGACCTTAATACTCATCCAAAAATCAACCCAAATCTTATGCAGACCTGTGTCTCATAATGCACTTTCCAAAGGCATGGGTCAATCGAGTCTGTGTAAAGGAACAGTGTTTAACAGAGAGTGCCAGGAAAGATTTATCATAAAGACTGGTACCCAGGCCATAAGTAGTTCTGCTGAAAAAGTGCAGAAGCTACACTATAGTATGTAGATTTATTTGCCTTTTTTCCTGCAGGCTGTCAGGCATCAATCTTTACATTCCACACTCTCCCACTGGATACAGAAATTAAAAATGTAGAAGACCTTTACATACTCACTTCCAGTTCTGTTAGCTGACTTGAAGACTTGTACTGTCTAATAAGTGAATTAATTCTTCTTCCTTTAATGACTTTTTCTCTCTCCATTTTAAAACACTGCTCCAACTACAAATTTCAACTAAAACCCAGTGGAAAGGTATCAAAAGTTCATGAGCAAGTTTCTTCCTATTTCAGCCTAATTTTTCAGAAAAGTTAGAATTATATATATCCAGTCTGATTTAAGAAAAATAAAAGCAGTGAATTTCAGGAATTAAACCCCTAAATGTGTGTACTTTACCTATCAGTAAATAATGAGCAATTTATAGAACAAATTTAGCCTCCTTTTCCCTTTCCAAATTCTATGAAAGCCATCTCTAATCTTATGCTTAATACTTATTTGGAATTACTAATTACAAAGCCGATAGTTAATTTGTGGTCTGTACATTGTTCTTTATCTAGAATTTGAGGAATGTTGCATACTTTAAAGTAGGATGCAGAACACATGACAGCCTTTTTGTCTCATAGTTTTACTATTCAATTTTGCAAATTGTTTTTCTGTACTGTAGCCTTCTGGCAGATGTTAACATTTCTGTCCAAAAAGCTAAAAAGAAAAATCTATTATTCCAGTAATCTATACACATGGACTGTTTATTATATTTTATATGTAATATATCTTGCAAGAAGATTCGGTGAATTGCAGAGCTTATTCTATCACTCTCCAAGCCAACACTTACAATTTTCCTAAAACTGCCACTTTTAGAGTCTCAGGCTCTTTTTCAAAATTTAAAAGGAATAAAATGAATTTGTTTCTTGTTTGCTGTAGATTCAAAAGTCACAGGGAGAGACAATTTGAAACGTTACCTTGAAGCACTTCTGGTCCTGGAAATGATTTGTTCATTTCAAGATGAGAGAATAATTGTTGATCTATCTGAGAGCCTCTGAAGAACTGCTCTTTCAAGGGTATAGCTCAGGAAAAAGTCTACCAATAATCAGAACTGAACACTGAAAGTGAAAAAGTACCCTTATTTTCTGGCAATGCTTAAATGGTTCTTAAATTTCACTGGACTCCTCCAAGTTTATGGGTTTATGACGTGTAAATGCCAAGTTGTTTTTCTTCTTTGCTTGAAATAATAGAAAACATTGTTTAAAAAAAAATCTGAAAAATGCAATTTCTGGTCCAAAGAGTTTATACTTCAGCACATGGAAAAGTAGGGAACAGATGGAAAGCAAGGGAAACTTCAACAGCACGGTAGACCATGGCCTCAGCACATCACCTGCCCCATGACTGCCGAACTTTTGAAGGCATTCAGGTCTTATTATTTTGTGGGGTCAAGTGGAATGTATATAGTGCACAGACCTTCCCTTTCACTATCTTGAATTTTAACTAAGATAGTAGCAAATCAACCAAGACCATCCGTGGCTGCCACAATTACAGAAATGCTGAAGATACAGGAGAAAAAACCCACAGCATTAATCACCCATTGTTTACTGATGCAGGTGAAGATACTACTAATGAAAGCACACCTTATCACACAGTATCACTGTAATAAATCGACAGTAACTTATTTTCCACAGAGCACGTAGCATATGAGATCACACCACCAGCTGCTTTTGCCTCAGTGAGAGAATATATACATTATGTAGAATCATCAAAGATCTTAGACCCTTAGTCTGTCTCGTGGGATTGTCTCATCAAGGAATAAAAGGATCTTGTCCAGAATAATTAAATATTTAATTTTTAAACAAAGCATAAATATAAACCTGAAATATAAACCTTTTTCAACAAGTCTCTTTAAAATACTTCACGTAATTCAACAGGATATTGCATCCTGAAAATCTATGATATTATCAAGAGGCAAATAGTCACCCATTCAGATTTGAGGAATAGCTGCTGATAATCCATGTACGGATTATTACCTTCCCTTTTGTTTCTATCTGTGAAAGTACCCGTAAGAATCCTAAATTACCTCTGAACATTTAAGTAATATATTCATAATAAATATAAGGAAATATTAGAGTTATCACCAGAATCTTATATGAACTGTGAAGGCAGATTGCTACATTGGGAAAGTGGTGATCCATGCAGCCATGGAACGGTATTCATTTCACTTGACTCGAGCAATCTAACAGTGGGGCACTTTATCCAAATTAGTCATATAGGTCTGTTTGCAGTCTGTAAAGAGTGATGGGCATCCTCACAGGGTAAGTCATACCACTCTAAGCAGCTTACTAAGGCATGTGGAGGTGGCCTGCCAGAAGTTAAAGAATTAAGTAAATCCCGTCTCATGAGCTCCATACAATGTCAATCCTGCAAACCCTGAACATGCACAAGTCCAGAGCTAGAATTTGGGTCAAAATCATAATGCCCAGCCATGCAGTTAAAACAGTGCAAGTTCAATATAACAAATATACCTCTCCTCCCCTGTACACTGATTTTAACACAAACTGGGGACATTGTGCTTCTACCTGACCTTTCATAAGAACCTGCCATACAAAAACACCTAACTCAAATATTGGACACAAATAATATTGTGGAAATACTGAACTATAATTGTTACATTTAATGGATACACTTATCCGTTAAAAGCCAAATTCTGACCTCCTTTTCTACACTGATTTATACTACAGCCCATTATGTATGCCCCATTGATTTTGCTGGGTCTATTTCTGCAAAAAAAGTCTACCTAGTAGATTAAAATGCATCTGCATCTGTTCACAGATGACCAATCTGAACTCCCTTCCATAACAAGTGAGCAATTACTTATAAATCAGGGGCATTTCACAGGTGAATAATTATTCAGTGTATTGAAAGTGTTCATGATCTAAAAGTATTTTCATTGCTGCTTCATGAAGTTATGAAATCATTTAGTTTATACACTAATTATATTATAAAATTAATATCATTATTAAAAATATAGACTTACTTGGGGTATTGGTGATATCTAACATCACAATAAGTTTAAACTTTTTTAATATCAAAAAAAAATCAACAGAAAGATCACAATAGGAAGATTAAATAATTTCCTTTGGTTTACCCTTGTGCTCATATTTGTTTTAACTTGTTGATATCCTGTAAATCCATATTAACTAATAGAGCAAAGGCTGTTTTGTGGGAGCTTGTGCATCAACAGTTTATGATGTAAGTCACTCTCCATTCCAGTATACACACGAGGTGTTATTTTCTTGCAGTTACAGGCCAAACAAGCTACTTTTTTTTGCTCTACTGAGAAACTACGCATGGGTAAATTTAAACATATAACTTGAATCATTGAATACTCCAAGTATATTAAAAATAACTTATAAATATTAAGCCATGTATTAAATAGACTTTTCTCCCCTCAAAACAGCTGACCAATGGAATAATGCAGTTAGTTTGCAGCTAGTGGTCTTCTGCAAATAAGGGCCAAGAGCGGTCAAATCCTGCTTGTTCGCAGGAACTGAGCACAGAGAAGGCCCTATATCCTTCTTATTTACTCAGAGGGATCCATGTCATAACCAGCGATTTCCCTCATCGTACAGACTCTGAAATCACTAGATAGGGGGGATCCACCTTTCTTTAGCTCTACCCACTCAGTCCCTTGACTGCAGCTACCCTTATGTTTTATTTGGATAAGGAATGCTTTCTTCAACCAAATTTCCTGACCGTCACCACCTCGACATGGTGGAGCAGTCTTGCGGTGCACTATCTCAGTGTCTTTCAGAGGAAACCAAACCATAGCATGAGTGCTGTGAATACAACTATGGCCTTCCACCTCAAACTAACCTGAAGTAAAAGCTTTTGAAATGAGTATACAGTGTGGACTCCAATGCTCATCATCGACTGCTTTGCTCTTCAGAGGTGTACTGTTTGATAACACAGACAAGGTCTCGTGGCACCTGGGAGAGAAGGTACATTTCAAAGGCCACTCTTCCTCCTCCCAGCTGGTATCCCCCACCAGGCAATAGACCAGCAAAAAAAATCTGTCATGGACCAATATTTGTGAATAGAGAATAATCTTTTCAACCAAATTAACTTGCCTGCTGCTAAGCTGAATAACAAAGTTTCATCTCCAAAATCCTCAACCAGCTTAGTTCACAGAACAGTGCTAGAATGGTTGGACAGTGGTCAACAGGTCTGAAGGATGAGTCACCTCCTATGAGGTTACAATGAGCAGAGCAGTCTATCTGACCATATCCAAGGACATTGGAAACTATGCAGCTAATGGTCCTTTTTGAAGACTGAAACTATTTTTTATTATAATACTTGTAGTCTAATGAAGCATCTAGTCAGGTAGCAAGTATGCACACCAAATGTGTATACTTATAAAATGTTTAAGCACTGTCACCTGAAATGCTTAAATAATGGCACAGATGATGCATATACAAAATTAAAACAGTTTTCCCAGTACTCTCACAAGGAAAGATTACAAGAGTTTGCTCAGAAGGGAAAACAAGAAATTACTTTTCTACCTTAAGGGGCATATCTGTGACTCAGGCTTATACAGAACCTCTCTTCCCTTTCACAGCAAGGGTCTGTTTGTGGCAGACCAGGAGATCAAACTGATGAAGAACAGCATGCAACATTTCAACTAATGAGTTTCCTGTTCTGCTAGCATCTGTCCAAAGTGATTGGGCTGGTATTGGAATTGACACAGTAACTTACTATTGTCTTCCATGAGCAAGGAGTGTGTACAGATGACATCTAAGTTACATCATAGAGTAATACCGCTTACGATTTTTCTGAGGCCAAATTTGAGAAGTTGCAGTTCCAGACTTCACACAAAATTGTACTTAAAGCAAATTCATTCACTAGGGTATGCCATTCTTGCAGAGGCTCTGAGCTGTAATAAGAATTTTTGGATTCATAAATTACTAGGAAACACATCCACACATGTGCACCTACATACGTGTATTAAAAGTGTTCCAACTTGGCAGTAAGTGCATCAAATCTAAAATGGCAAGATACACTAGTTAAATTAATTTGCAGTGGAATATGACTTGTAACTTCATAAAAAATTATAAATCTAAAATTGATACATTTCCTAATAGCATACAAGAATTGTATTGAAACGATAGGACAAGGGATAATGGTTTCAAACTGAAAGAGGGTAGATTGAGCTTAGATATCAGGAAGAAATTCTTTACTGTGAGGGTGGTCCAACACTAGAACAGGCTGCCCAGGGAAGCTGTGGATGACCCAACCCTGGAAGTGTTCAAGGCCAGGCTGGATGGGGCATTGAGCAGCCTCGTCTAGTGGGAGATGTCCGTGCCCAGGGCAGGGGGTTGGAACTACATGATCTTTAAGGTTCCTTTTAAACTGAACCATTCTATGATTCTATGAATTCCTATCTATAAATAAAATTATAGAGAAACAAAGACCTCTATGGAATATATCAACAATTTCTTCTTCATATTAGATATGAAGCCTTTTTAAATGATACATTCTGTAGGTGAATTTAAGCTTTGACAAAAGAATTGAGAAATTATATTCCACTGGATAAAGAGATCTAAAAATACTAACAACTGGTGAAACAACAAAATGGATGACAGCAAGTGAAATGAAGAAATCAAATCAGTGAATGGGCGGCGTATTTTAGGTCCCCTGATTTGACAGCTCTCAGACATACTGAGTAATACTCATGGACATTAGCAGTTGCTGGAATGAAATGCTATTCAACTTGAATCTTCTGAAATTCTGTAGTTTCTGGAAGAGCCAGAACTGGCCCTTTGTAAGACAAATGAGTGTGTATATTTTTATCAAATACACCTTAAGCTATGGTCTTCTATCACGTATCAGTCTATCAGACACTGACAACAGAGAGACAGCAAGGTTCACGTCTGTCAGATCTCCACCATCAAGACAGAATTTGGTCAAAACATTCTGACCTGATGTATAGCATGAAAATTCTGTATTTCAGTCTCGTCAATTTTCGCAGAATGTCACTCAACGTTTTCAGGCATCAGCTTTTTCTTTGGAATTGACTACCCAGGCTTCTGAAATTTGGAACCAGAGAAAATCTGCAAAAATGTTGAATTTATGGCTTATGGTATACCATAATAAGGAGATTAAACTTCATTTAGCTTTTGACTCCTTTCTCATTAGAAGAGGTCTTGATGCTACCTGGGATATGATCTATTGTCCTAGAAACAAAAGTAAATGCTCTCTGGCTCTGTATATTACTTAATGACATATGATGCAGTTTGATTTAATGGTACATTAGAGGCAGCATGGGACCACTTCAGTGCAGCTACGTGGAACACACAATTTTCATAGTTCTGAGATAATGTCCAAAGCAGAGAAAAAAAACCAGCTTCAACTATGAAAAACACTCCACAGTCTTTTGCGACCAATTGATGTGAAGGGTAGCAAAGATTCAATGGTCGACTTAGCTCCTGCTTATTATGCAGCAAATTTGACTACTGTGATTTTTACATAGAATTACTGTACTTACACAAAATGGCAACAGACAAAAATAAAAAGTCAAAAAATCCTTCTGCGATGTGTTTATAAGCTACTTTTCAAAAGGGAATCAAGAAAACAGCAAACAGCAAAAGATGAAAAAGAGTAAGAATTTCCCTTTCTACCTCATGCCTAAACATACTGCTCACAATAGAGAAGTCGCACAAAGAAGGAGAGCATGCAGCTCTTCATGTGAGCTCGAAAAAAATCCCTCCTCCTCCGCAGCCTTAGTACTTTTTGGAAATTGTAGTACAACTCACCATGTGTCTCAACTGCATCTATGCTGACTTTTTTTTAACTTTATGTAGGTCTCAGCAAGAAAAAAAACCTACGTTAGGAGTGATTTTATGGTAATGGAACTAAAGAGCAATGCACTGTACCTCTTCAAGATTCACATTCTGCTACTGAACTTTTCAATTTGTTCTATAAATTTTTCAGAATGTGGATGCATCCACACATGAGTAAATCTACTTCTTTCTATTAATATTTTTAGGTGCATATTTTTTGAAGAGGTTAGTTAGGAGAAAACAATTAAATAATGTATCTGTAAAGTTCCTAGGTATGCTTGGTGTCTATTACACTGCACTGTGATTTTTTTTTCCTGTAAAACAAATAGTTCAGTTTGATAGAGCAAATTGAAATTAGACTAATTTACGCAGGTCTCTATATGCTTTTGGAAACTCTTCCATCTTTATTTTTAACAGTGCAGTCAGTCATTATAGGCAGTTAAAGGCTGATTAGGTTTGCGGAGTAGTTAAAATGCTAACCATAAAAAACAGGGAGAGAGACTATTTCTGTAGGGATGTGCATGAAGGGGCTTTTTTAATTAACATTTTTGTTGAGGTTTTATTAAAAGGCCACATTTTGCTGTTCAAAGTCTGCAAATACTAGGATAAATGCATGCCTTGAAGGGATGCTATGGGGAAAATCCAGAACAAATCTCAATGGAATTTTATCTTCTTATCTCAGATTTCAATTTGAGGCTGCAATTGTACACATTAAAACATGATACAGTAAGTAACTTCATGTTCGATTTCCATCTGCTTATGCATGCAAACACAAACAAATATCTACATGTGTATGCAAATGTATATGTAAAGAAGACTTCAGAATTTTTTGTTAGAATGAAATCAAATATTAACATTCTGTGAGGCTAATGGAAGCAAATCTGTGTACATTTAATTTATTTCTTACCCTTCTCCCTTAACTCTTCATCATTAATGCTGCTTTCTTTTCTTCTGCAAGAGTGATGGTGCATATTGTCAGCCCCACAATTCAATGCAATTTTTAAAGCGTACGCTAGGACATCTTTGCTTCATTTTCAAATCTTTGTATTCTTACTTTGGTACATTTCTCAAGAAACACAAGGTTTAGAAACCTACCTAAAACTAATAGCTCAACAGCCAAGAGCTAGTGTTAACAAAACAAGACTAGGAATATAACTGGCCAGTCCATGATGTTTCTAAATAATGCTAAATCTTCAGCTACCAAAAACTTGGCCCACTGATTGAGTCAAGTGGGAAGCTAAGGGTATGGGAAAATTCTCCAGGATGTTAAAGTAGAGCAAGAAGCATACCATCTCTGCCATCTCCCACAACCATGGTGCAAGCCCTTCCTCTTGATGAATGCAGGTAAGCAAAGGATGAATGCTCTCTCTGTCCACAGTTTTCTGATGGGGCACAGGGATGAGTGAAAACCTTCTGCTCTCACTTCTCATTCTCACAAAGAGTTTCCAGTGCTAAAAAAAGGCTGTCAAAGATACCTCAAAGATTCATATGTCACTAAAGATCTTTTTTATTGAACATAGAAAACCTGCACCTTGAATAAATTACTAAGCTTCTTGTAACCTCTACAGACAGTTCAATCCTTGTAGCGCTCCATTCTTTCCATTTTTTGTAGTAAGACAAAAGAGTTTTCTCTGAAAATGCCTTTCCCCTTCCCCAGTTGAAAAAGCTTAAGGGTAGTCATTGAATAATTGTTTCATGCTTGCTACATTAATGGCCCAATTTGATATTTTTATTTTAGATCCAGGAAGGTTGGAACAAAAAAAATCTCTAATATTTTTCAATCAACTATTCTAGTCTTGATGATTTGATCAATGTACACTTACATTCAGAAACACATTGAGCTAGTTGCAAATTAATAGTGGCAAAGCAATTACTTTTTCAAAATTTAGGTGAATCATTGCTTTCTGTAAATTGGCAAAAATCAGAGAGCAAATGATCAGGCAAACTCAAAAGAAAGTTATTTTGTGTATCTCCAAAGCATAAATTCTGTTAGGTATAAGAAGCAAGGGCAACCACAAATAAACAGTATTTTTAAATGGTGTTAAAATAGCAGTTTTCTTTAAATAAACTGTTTAAGCCATGACAACACTAGACTGTAATAATCAGCAATATATAAGAACAAGAGGCATTTATAAGGAGGTAAGAAGGCTTATGCTTTTTTGTAATTCTTCACCTTGAAAGAGAGGAAATCCTTTCAAGGATCCTCAGGCCTAAAAAGACAGTTGATTTTACATGGAAAATTAAAGTGGGAAATATTTTTTGCTATGAAGTATTTTCTAGTATCTTCATAGGAAAAAAGAAATGCTTGAAATTGGATTAGATTGTTAGCATCCTGACTGCAGGTAGTAAAAATTTAAACCTATGAACAGATAACTTGACTGAATAGAGAACAGGGATATCAGTTTTGTTGTTGCTGGGAATTGCAAATGTCATATGAGGAAAAGATTCAAGTAGGTCCTAGCTAAGATAAATAGGAATGCCTAATGAAACACATCCCAAGCCTGAGAAAACTTTATACCTATCACTTTGCCTTTTAATAGCTTCGGAGAGCTAATATTTCATATTATGGTTGTATCTTGAGCTTTTGTATTTCTTCCAGTATATCAGCGGTTATTGATGTGATATACAAATTGGGCCAGTAAACAAAAGACAAAGAGGATCTTAGGATCTGCAGTGCCCAGATGAAATATGGGAAAATTAGGATAGGTGGTGTTTTTAAGCTCATTCTTCAAGTCCTCAACTAGAGATGAGAGCACATTCCTTTTAAGAATTGAATTGAAATTTAGGACTGAAAAAGTACACAAGTTTCAGAGAAAACTGGCAACTGGGATAAGCCAAGGATCAAATTCTTCAATATTATCATAAACAATTACATTAAACAGCTCCTATATTCTCATTAAAAGTGAAGGTTCATTAATTTCTTTCATTTACTACCATTATTTCAGAGCAGACTTGGCCATGAATTAAGATCTTTGGCCTTTCAAGGGAAAGATAAATTCACAGATGGGAGGGATATTCTCCTCTTTAATCTTCAGCAGATGTAAAAGATCACAGTAGACTGACTTGTCTGCTTTGAGGGCTGCGGTATGAAGAACCAGACAGGATTTCATTGCTGCCTCTCTTTGTCTCATTGACAAATGACTGAAGTGGTTCAAGATGCCATTTGCCATTCTCTAAGTCTAGACTGGTGGGAGCATCATTCCCCCATTCTCCATCTAGCATTTCTCCTTAAAAATCACAGAAGGTCTATTTTGAACTTCCACCCTCATCTCTTCATTCAGTTTACCTAAAAGGAGTGGATTTTGGTTATTTTTGTTATCCAGCCCTTTAAATTTGAGTTAGATAAGCATAGGAATCATGATGAATCACCAGCTTGTTTCAGGTCTGTTGCTGTCCAAGGGTGTTTTCTATTGTAGTAAGCTACCTTTGCGTGGTTTTAAGCAAGTGTCCTGTCACTTGTAGGTACTCGTACTTGCAGAAAAATTCTTTTTCCCCTGCAGATTGCATGAGCAACCTTTGCATGAGATTGCCCACTGCTTAATCTCATCCCTTGGTACTATGTTAACTTTCTGGGTGCAGAAAATATGCTTTACTTTTTGTTTTCACAGAGAGAGAACATACCATAATTTTATTTCATAAAATATATGGATATCCCTTTCAAATTGCAAATTACTTTGAATCTATCAAGACACGGCCTGTGTGTTTTATACACTACTTTTCACTTGGTAATTCAATTTGACAGATGTGATGAGGCTGAAACAAGTCATATAACCATCTGTGGTAACATTTACAGCTTCCTAAACTACAGCACGTACACCACTCATTCCACCTGAAGAACTTCAAAAAAGCATCTATTTTCCACTTAAAATAGTAAAAACAAAATAATCCCTGCTCAGACATGGGTAACTACCCAGTCATGACTTACTGCTGTATGAATCAAGGCCAAGGAGTAAAGGATTAGAATAATGAGCTATCATTTAACCCATTGAGGAACTGAATATCATCCTTTTCTTTGTGGAGTATGTGGTAAAAGTCAGAAAACAAGGTGCTGCTGTTGAAATGAGAGAGTTCATGCATAGCTTTCATATTTCTGTGTGAAATATATCTATGCATTGCAAAGCACAGTGCAGTAAGTCTTTGAATCGATGGCACAGTCCACATACAATAAATCTGATGGTTCAGGGAGCGCAGGACTAATAGTGCATGTGGTTGGAGACTGCATGGTATGTCTGTCTGACAAACCCAGCAGAAGCATGGTTCTGGTGTGCAGGTTTTGTGTGCAGAAAGTTTGGAAGCGCACCCCCATAACAAAGGCTGCATGACAGTGCCACCAGGCAGCCAGAAATCTTGGAACAGCAAGTGAACAAAAACGTTCACATTCCATGTGGAAAATATTTGGTAAAAGAAAACACTGCCAGGGAAATCAGGCACATGGATGCCTTATGTATGCAATGCCGAAAACTGAGTATTATTACTGCCACTAGTCGCAGAGATGGTGGTCTCTACCAGTACTGCTGGGGGTGAAGGCAGTAATTAAGCAAATGACACTGGGAGCCCTGACATTAGGAAAACCTATCTATACAAAAAGTAACATAAATAGTCTGCTGTGGTCACAGAAAACTAAAGGTAACAATCTTCTGTTAACCCTGCAAGGAAAAGCAGAAACCAAACATCTCATAGGTGAGTTAAAACTCAGAGCTACTGATACAACTGCTGTATTAGCCGGCGCGACAATTGTGTCTGGATACGATGACCGAGCGAGCAGGTTTGAGAACACCAGTGCCAGGTACATAGAGTCTTTGCGCAAACGTTATAGAGACCTTCAGCCCCATAGTACGATATAGAACCCTAGAATTTCTTCTCATACAAGGACAAGTAATAAGGACATACTGATTTGATTTTTATTTCATCCTCAAACACAGTTTGTAAACTAAATAAGGAGTTCATGACTTGACCTATCATCAGGACCTCAATAGTTCAAACAGAAATTTAATTTTCTCCGTATATCTTTCAGGGATAACAATATGAGAATTACTGTGATGTGCCTGTTCCCTAAAAAAATCATGTTGACAACTATAGGTGGGGTGAGAGAGGAGGTCATTGAAAAGATGAATGGAATTGAACCACAGCCACAGGCCTTCAACAAAAACTGTACCATCATTGGATTTCTGCAAATGAACTACTAACTTTCTCAAATGTTGCTCATGATATTTTTCTTCATTTTTGAGAAAAAGTGTCACACTTTTCTTACAACACAATAACTTGTATTGGAGAATTGAAGGGAGTCAAAAGAATGATGAAAAGAAAGCAGTTCCATTCCTACAATCTAATAAACAACTTAGAGATAATGTTTTACTTTCACAGTTACCTGTGCATTTCTTGATATTGCTATTTCTTTTTCCATGTGATCCTAACTTGCATCCAAAGTTCTCCTCCCAAAATTCCGCAAACCATACATTTCTTCGATTGTTAGCAAGTGTTCGGCTCCGAAAATATCTATCAAACCCTAGATTTAAAAGAAGTGAAAGAAGCATTAATGTATGATACAGTATAAAAATAGCCTTTTAAAGACAATAACAGATTCTGTATAAATATCAGAAGGTACAAACTACTATAATAAGATATTTTATGAACATAGTAGTATCTAAGTTTTTTTAAAAGTAGTATATTTGTTATTATCTCATATTTGCTGTAGAATAATTTTTTTAAAAAAAACCTACAGCCATTAGAGAGCCTCTAAAGCTCCAGCAGATTTCTATAACTAAAAAATACGCAATACAGATGAAATTTTTAATACACAGATGACCTAAATAAAGAATTGGATACCTACAAGAAATTAAACAAACTATAATCACAACTTAGTCAAAGACTGTGATCAAAAAAAATTTAATTTCAACACCACATAAAATCACCAAGTACCTCTCTGTTGAGCCAGAGGGTTTCCAGAACACCTAAAATTCTGCTTCTATTTATATGTTTAATGACCCTAGTTAAGAAACTACAGACCCTTGCTTAAGCCTGATCAGATTCTGCACCATCCTTACCCCTACAACCCAGCAGCCATAATGAAATCATGACTAATGCGTGCCATCTGGATTAAACTCTTTACAAATGTTTCCATGTGGCTAAATTCTCCAAGTAGCATAAATAGTACTCAGTTTTTGTAACTGTTTACTAGTTTAGAGGATTTATCCATAAAGTAAGAGATGGTATTATGTCCAGTGCCCTCCCAGGAATAAGGTGATTCAAACCAATAGCTTTTAATTCATCCACCAATTCAGAAACTTTGTTAATGGAGCAGCTTCTTAAAGTAAGTTTAGGAGAGGAAAGCAGAGTCTAGATTGATCTCCTCCCAGGAGAATGTGCTGGATTATCATCCAACTGATACTCCCTTTTTCATCCTAAAGAACTACCAGGCTGTTGGTAAGAAACTCTACACCACACATGCTTTAATTATTAGATGATTATAAGACTGCCTAATTGCAGATTCAGCATCTCCTCAACTCAACAGAGATATTAAGTAAACATTGGTTCAGGACAATTCAAGTTTTCCCTGATTTCCCTGTAATAAAGGACTACAAGATTTTTTGATATTTTGTTTTTGAGAGAGCTCGGATGCTCGAACATTGTCAGAAAAAGAGGGGTTCATGCCACGTGCATTCCTACCATCTATAGATGTTCTTTTGGGCAGAATCGTTACTGCTCCTTCTGCAATCTCCTCCTGCTGCTGAACCGGTGAAATTTTTGACCCCCAACTATCTGAGCCAATCCAGAGGAAATGTCCAGATTGATTAGCTTTTTTGGCTGCTTCCAGTATTCGCCTGCACAAAAACAACAAATGATTAATTAAACAAACTGCATTTACAAAGAACCTGAGAATCCCCAGCATTAATTCTGGCTATGCGTAAGTAAGCTCAAACTAACCAACTAGTCAATAGTTTTCACAGTCTAAAGCAAATTTAACGATATCTGTAGTAAACTCAAGATATGGTACAGTACAAGTTAATTGGTTTCATCTTTAGCCATGTTGTTCTAGCATTCTTATTGGTTTCTTCCTTTGCAGTCACCAAATAACAATCTATAGGAGCTGCACTCTTAGGAGCTAGGAACAGGTTAGATCTCCACAGAATAATGGACCAGCCCACTATATAATTGCAACTCAAATTCTTATCACCAGAGTTGCAAGAATTTTCAGAAGGGATTTCTGAACTCTCCTGTGTTACTTATTCTGCACCAGCCCATTGAACATCTTTGTGAAAAAAGAACATCTTTAACACACAAAATTAAGCACCTAATGTCATCTTCATTTGCAAACATGATCACTGCTCGGGCATTTGGAGTTTCCAATAAGCGCTTGATGATCTTTTCAAATTCTCCTGGTCTTGGTTCCCGAGGGATTTTGAGTGACTGAGCAATGCAAACACCTCCTGAGAAAAATTAAAAGAAAAACAAAAATAATTTTAACACATTAAATATCCACACTTCAGATATCTATAATTAACCAGGCAGGCAAAGAAAACAGGATGCTAATCTGAAATAAGTCAGCGCAGCCAAAAGTTGGCTTATCTATTTATTTTGAATATGTTCTGCTCAAATTTACACACTCAGTACTGCATTAAAGGGTTCAAGTCAGGTACCTGTTACTTTATTTTTTTATATAAAATTTAAAACAACATCCTGAGCCAGACTGTCAAGCACTGTACTCTGGCTCAGCTGGACTGAGTTCCACCAACCTACCCCAATTTATGGCAGCTGAGAACCCAGCCTTGCCACAGGATTACCTTTAACTGTGGAGCTTTCATATCAGGGACTATTGTACACTTCTGCTTTTTCATCAGAGAGCATAAGGTTAACAATGAATGCTGTGGTTATAGAATCAACTAGAGAACTTGAAATGTTCTCCTATGAATGAATACATACAGATCACTTCTAATTGTTATTATGACATTCTTAATTAAGTTGTCTTCATTATTTAAGAGGTTTTGGGTTGTCATTGAATATTCTAAATTACTAATCAGCAAATGAACACAAACTGAGAGATGATATTTTTATCTCCTCCTGACAGAAGGAGGAAAGTGCTAATTGAAATCTTTACATTTTACCTGTCCTGCAAAAAGGGACAAATTTCTACAGAAACTCAGTGATTTCTAATGGCTTTGATACACAGATGCAGGGGAATCTCTACTTCCCAGTTACGACACTGTTATCAGTGTTTGAGCAGACAAGGAGAGGAATTTCGTGATCTTGTTTCATGAAGCACTGAGTCCCGATGGGCACCAATTTCCTATACTATAGATTATCTTTGTGTGATCATTTTCTGGTTTGTTTATTGTAATCATTTTTTCTTTAAGAACTATTGCCTATTTCTCATTGGTACATCTAACTCCCACCAATATTTGCTGTTGCCTGTTATTCCTAAAATAAGGCCCTCTTGTGGAGAATCTAATCATTAATAAAACCAGGAAATGAAGAAAATGAGAAAATGTTTATTTCTAACAAAAAGTGACATGTTACTAGACAAAGGCAAAGCAAATGATAAATTTTGTATCTCTGCATCTAAATACTTCTACAGTGAAAACTGCCTTCAGCATGAGTAAGAATGAGAATGTGCTTTAAAAGAGCTCTTCTATTTTTAATGAATGCCAGTAATTTTTTTTCTGATGTATAAGATCATTTGGGGCGTATACACATCTACATATTAAAGGTAATTAGACAACTAAAGGCACAGTTAGATGGCTATGTTATATATGTAGAGACTTTCCAACTTTCTCAACAGTCTAGTCATCCCTATCAAAACATGAACCTTACGTTTTTCCAAAGTAGTTTACAAATTACACTGTCAGTGTACAAATACACACTGTCAGTGACAGGATTTGAACAAAAACAGGTGTCCAGCCAGATGCAGCTTGGAGCCACATGAAGAAGTTACAGAGGTCTCTTGTGTTAGCTTCATTAAGGTGAGTGTATTTAATGTTAAGTAAAACAAATAAACAAAGTGAAGGTATTTATGAAGCCTTTTTTATTTCTTTTACTCAAATGTAATATTTAGAAAATGCTAGGGATTCATTATCAGATTTTGCTCTCCATCTGCAGAATCTCATCGATCTCAATAGTTGTCTGCACCAGCAGATCCTAAGTTTGAATCAAGTTTAGACACGGCACAAATAAAGGATGGAATTATCAACTGACAGTATAAAAATAACAACTTTCAAATTAAATCAGCCAGTTTTAGTCACAGGCAAATATATCACCTTTTTCAGCTATGCATCACTTTCTTGGGAACTTACATTATTATTTTATTAGATTGCGAAGTGCATACTACCATATAGATTTATCCTGTATTCTTCTCTGCTTTACGTGAAAGAAATAGTATTTACAAACCAGAACACCTACCATTTCTAACAAAAAATGTCTGCACAAATTTCTTTACCATCTATAAATAGTATAAAGATATAATGTAAATAATTTAATCTTATCTGACTTAAAATGAAATAGAATGCCTTTCTCTGGCATCACATTTCTTCACATTTTTTCGAACAGGCTGGCTCCCCATGACAGACAGCTAATTTGCCAATAAAAACAGATGAGCCCGTATAGCAGATGACCCTCATATTCACCAGGTATCTTTGACAATTCAGTAATGAAAACATGGACACTGTATTATGAAAAGCTTTAGCCAATTTTCCAAACTTATATTAAGCTATCGTGGTAGACACTCAAAAAGCCCTTTACTGAAACCTCTTTCTCAAGTAACAGGTCTGAAATGTAAGAGAAACATTTAGGAGACATCCTGTAAATTCAATGAACAATGATTCACTGTTAAAAAAGAGAAAACTGAAAAACAATGCCAAGCTCTCAATTGTCCCCAAAGTCATTCAGGCACAAAAACTAGAACAGATTCTAAAAAATGACATTAAGGAATAATTTGTTATCTCATAAATTTTGAGAGTACGCTTTCCAAACATTTCTATTCATGCAATGGCCCTTAGGAAAAAAACATTCTTTCCACATAAAACTCAAATGCAAATATTACGGAAAGCATATATATAATACACTATATACAGCCACCTACATTCTGTGTGGAATGCATATCAAGCAATGAAAAACGGCAGTATCTAAAAAATCTATTTTCAGTCAAGACGATGTAGAAGAAACACCATTCCATCATTGCAACAGCAAGTTCAATCACGACGGTACTGTACATCTTAGCATCTCTACATTGAAGAATGTGTTAAGTACTAATAGGAACAAAATAACAGGCACTTCAGCCTTGTTGCTCCATTTATAATGAATTGTGTAAGCTATCTCCAACACACAAAACACTTTGTGTACACCCTTATCTTTATATTGCATATGCAGCTGTTGCTCAAACAAATAGCAGAGTATCAATTTTCAGCTGATGAAATGCTAGATCCACAAAGGTACTTACAACATTATGGTGTCTAACCTCTCAGCACCCCGCTGCCTTTGAAATCTACAGCCTGGGCTAAGTGCCCAGAAACCAAGAGAGATGAGTGTCTGTGGAACAGATTCATAGGAGCCAGCAAACTGAATAAGGAATAATTATTCCTCAAAAAAAAGCTAGCAGAGATACTAAAAAGACAGGTTTGAAGGCCAGTAGTTAGGATAATGTTATGAAGTGTGAACAAAATCCCAAAATCAAGAAGAAATAGGGTTTGAGAACAGATGTCTTGTACATGGTACCAATGGATGTACCATTTGCTGCAGAGGTGCCAAAGGGCAGATGGTTCAGGCACCTAATGCCCCTGGAAGATTTATGGTTGTGAATCATAAGAACAAATAGTGTCTACATGTTTCACCCTGTCAGCATTTTTTACTGATTTGGCATGATGACTGATTGTCCCGGTTGCTGCTTTCTAAAATGTTTGTTATCCTTCATTGTCTGGGGATATACCTAAAAGAATACATTGGTCTAAATTTCCCTTGACTAAAACTATGATTAACCTAGCATTTCTGTGAGGAAATGAGAGCTAACTATCTTCTTACCAAAAAGGAAATGTTGTGGTCAGACCCAGGCAACTAAAAAGACTTATGAACAGTCCCTAATATATATATATGACAGAGGAGATGAAATTAAGAGTTTGCATCTGTCACACATTTTAAAGACATTAAGATGGCACTGGTAGAAAGCAGTTCTTCAATTATTTCTGGGGGTAAAAAAAAAAATAATCTTAGCCACCAAACTTTGCTAGGCCTCTTTTCTCCCTTCTCAGATCTGTAAAACTAAGGTTGTACTCAGTCATTCCAGAGCTTGATTTGAGGAATAAAACAATTAATATGAATTGCACTGTGCCAGAGATGATAAGGATCCATTTCTCTTCTATCTAACAGCTATCAAGTGTGATATCCAGCACCTGGGGCCAGGGGACCATGAAGAGAAGGAGAGCGGAGCTGGGAGTTGGAAATCAGGCTCACGGCAGGCACAGCCCCAGCCATGATCAAGGGCTAGATCCAGCTGCTCTGCTCCATGGCTAGCAGCTGGTAACTCATGTGCATTAAAAATGGGGCCATACTCAGTCCTGACTTACATAGTCCTGACCTATGCTTTTAGATAGTTTTCTCCCCTCTGATAAAAATCACATCTTAAATAAATTGTTCCATGCAAGGTTTGGCTTGCTTACAGGTGCTCTGTATAACACACCCTGCAGGTAATAGTTGTCACCAAACAAAAAACTGGTAGATTTTGAAGATATTGTCAGTATGCTGGATCAATGAGCCTTTTCCTTTCTTTTTCTGCTCTTACAACAATGATTCTACTAAACAAAAAATAAAACAAAAGGGAAATGCAGTACCTGCATCATTTTGATGCAGTACCTGCATCATTTTGGTGGTTAAATTTATGGTGATTTTATAATGATAAATATTCATTTTAGCCCTCATGGGTTCTGAAGTCACAAGATAGCATGCTAATTGTAAACCATTAAATGCTCAAGTATGTGGAGGTGGGTGTCAGGAAGAAGTGATGTTGAATGTGTATTTGGAAAATAGCAAGCAGACTTGGTAGAAAACTTGCACTAACAAATGAATTTCCCGAAACAAAGACTGAAAGATGAATCTAAATATAAACACAAGGGCCATATTCTCTCCTACCCCAGCTAGGATCCAGCACTACATTGTGGATCAACTAAGTAGAATACACAAGAACTGGCACTGTCTGTGCGCAAAAAAGCTGAAGAGAGTTTTCAGTTCCAGTGTGTTCACTATCGGAACGACAATTGTACTGCTCAGAACCAGTTTACTCTTAGATATTTATAATCCTATGCGTATGCCTAGCCCTGCCATTGTAAAAAGGGAAGGGATCAAGCTATGCATTTGCTTTGACAAGCTATCTATTTCTTAGTATAAGGAGGCATACCTCATCTGACTTAGCATACATCATTGCAAGTCAATTATTTCATGGCAGCTTCATCACAAACCACATTGCTCCTGAAAAACCTCAAGACAAGTAGCCAGAGCACATCTGGGACCCAGTTCTACCTGGCAGGACTTTCTCAGGTGCCTTCTAATATACATTTTCTTTCTTAAGATGAATTATATGTGGCTGGTCACTAGGCCAAGAAAATTTTAACGCAGGCTTGTGGAAAGTTTCCAAAAGACATTACAGAAATGTATGAAGGCAGAGTAGTTCTTATTCCAAGTAGAGGAACAGATGTCAGAGACTCAGAAGAAGCCTCAGTAAGAAACTCTCCCGTGAGGCAGACATGGTGCTGCCACAGACAGATACGGTCTCTGTCTGATAGGAGACTGCACACTTCTGACGGTATCACGTGACGCAAGAGAACATGAGGAAAACCAGACAATTACATTTCTCCTCTTACAGTCCTTCCCCTGACTATATTGAAAGTCTAGAAAATCTAGACCTGGTTATGTTGAAAGCCTGTTCCAATTTCCAGGAACCTAGTTCAGCATGAAAACTGAGATATTAAAACCAACAACATGCTCCACACTCAAGTTCTGTTGACAAAAAACACGATATATTTGTGAATTAGTGAAGCCATCAAGGCCTTCTTTTTGGGCAGACGGTTCATTTTTTGATAAATTTGGATGCTAAGAAATATGAATGTTAAAGAAAGATAAGGTAACAGACTGTTCTGCCTGGGACTTTCACTGATGTTGTCAATCAGGAATTTTTTAGGAATTACTATTTAAATCAACTTGCTGCCATCCTCTTGTCTATCCCTAGATGCTCTTAACAATAATTTTCTAGAGTATGAGTCAACAGGGAGTGACATCTAGGAAGATATAATTACAAGCTGAAGATCAAATTTCACAAGTAATAATTTTTCAAAAAGTAAATGTCTCCTTAATGTCAAAGTACTGTAGCTGGGAGGTCTGAATGCAGGCATACATTCTTTGCAGAGCTACCTTCACTTAACTACCCAAAAAAAACATATGATCACCTATGTGCCTATGTGGACTTCAGGGTAGAGATAAGAACCTCTACGGATATGAACCTGAGCCTTCTGCAAGCTCTGTGCTCCCACTGAAGTGCATGCCTTGGCATCTTCACTGCTACTTATGTCCAATTCTAGTGAAATAAAATCTCATCCCAGTACACCTCCTTCGTTGTGGTCACCAACTAACTGCAGAACAGAAATATCCTAAACTCTTGTGGCTTTTCATTTCCTCGGAAGCTCACTAAATACCTCAGCAAACAATTCAGTTACCCTTGCAAAGACAGTTAATTCTTCCCAATAGTGGAAATAATTTTTGATATGAGGCAATAGAAAGAAAAACATTTTTTAAATTAAATAATTTAAATAATACTTTGCTCTGAATGGGCAAAAGTGTCACTTAGTATCCAGTACACTAAAACATAATGGAGGATGAGAGCTTTTGTTATAATCTTGTAAGAGACAGAAACAGTATGTATTTTGAGCCCATGAAGTGACTATCTTTTTCCCTTTATTTAAATAAAAATGCATTTTCTCAAAATCTCTTAATATTTGTGGCAAAGATGTTTTTAATGCACAAGCAGGTGGATGATGTTTTTTCACTAACGTGTCAGCTACAGTCATGAGCTTTTCTACTCAAAAATAACAGCTTTTAAGAGCTCAAAGTCTCCCTCATTTATTTGAGTGATTTAGAAAAGGCCTTTTAGCAATGTTTTTTGTTGGATCTTCATTTTGTTCATTCTCATGAAAAAAAAAATTAGAAAACATTCAGCAAAACCATGAAAAAACCAAAACATTCTGATAAATACAATTCACCCATTCCTTTTGAATATGTTTTTTTACATTCCTATATGTATTCACAGGCATACAGCCATGCATATTTCACAAACACATGCTTACATCATGGGCAAAGCAGATGTTAATTCTAAAATAGAAAAGGAAGAAAGGAAAAAACCAGCTCTGGCTCTATATGAGACCACTGGCTATTGGCTTCAGCCATCAGAGTTTGTCTCTAAGGTGATGTGAACCAAGAGAGATCTGTCATTTCATACTGCTATTCTGAACAGTAAAGAATTCTCTTCTCTTTTCTTTTCTTT
>VXBO01003234.1:0-74640 GCA_013400135.1 Rhinoptilus africanus
TTCTTTTTTTTTTTTTTATAAATAGCACATCCCTGTCTCTTTAATTACAGCAGGCAGGATGTGAACAGATGCTTACTGCACCCAGCAGCCCTATGATTCAGGCAAACTTTTAGCTATTAGCAAATCCTTTAGGTAGCTGAGTCAGGCAAACGAGATGTGCAAATACCCCCCACCTGATTAACACTGGGTTTGCACAAGCTTGGCTCATTGACCACAGTTGTTGGAGATAGCAATGTCCTCAGCTGACAGCCCTCGTCTCACTTTCATAATCATTCTGGGTTGAAAACAAAAAGCGTCAGTGAATGCTGACATCTTGTCTGGAGTCGGGACAAAATATCCCAAATCAGTAGGTGAGGAATTCCTGCGTGAAATGAATCACAGGTTGATGTTATTCAAATCATGAAAAAAAAAAAGCAGAGAACAAGATATGGGCTACAGCAATAGCCAGCCTGCAGTTCTCTAGATAAATCCTGTGGATTTATGCACTGCTTACAGACATCTCATTTATGAGGTCTGGCTCTGTAACTACCTCCCAAGGAAACAAAATCCACACAGATTTTCAATGATAAAAGAGCATGTGAATTCAGTTTGTTTAATAATCAATTCCAAGCCCGAGCAGTTTCTGCTGTCATGTCCATTTCTTGCTTCTACAGACACTTCATGAGTCTTCCAGAGCTGATGTCACGTAACACAGACACTGGTTACTGCTGTGAAAACATCTCAAGCTTCCCACCTTCTGGAAAGAAGGTCCTCCAAAAATCCTGTGCTACTTCAGACAGGTGCCTCTTGACAGCCTCTCCATCTGGCACGGTTCTAGAAAAATAGTCTTACAAGCCTTCCTCTCTCATCACATCTGTCTGTGTCTGTTTCTGACATGTCTTTTACCCTGCCTTCTCCCTCTACAGCCTTTCTCTTATTCACAGAAACAACCCTCTCTTTGGTAATTATGATGCTTTCATAATCCACTCGCTGATGAAGAAAACCAGAAATGTAAGTAAGCACACATGCCTTTTTCCTTGTTTACTTTTAGGTTGACACAAAATTTATCTTCAGGTTTGACTGGATGGATCTGAACACTGGAAGAACGCAGACAAGCTTTGGGATTCTTGCTGTAACCAAATAAGCATTTATGTTTTGTGTGCAGATGCTGGAAGAATTAAGTCAGGTTAACCGTCAAAGCTCAAATTCACCAGAGTTTTACAGTTTTCTGAAGTCTGACAGCTAAGTATATTTAAGTCCCAGACTTTCATTAGAGAAATTTAAAAATGTGTAAACAATGTCAGAATTTAACTTAAGCTGAAGACTCCATGTAGTCCATTTGCTTGGAGGACAAACATTAGCTCTTGATGGTTAAAAAAAAAAAAAAAAAAAAAAAAGAAAGAAAAGGCAAGATGAGAAAGTGAGAAAGAAGAAAGCTTCTTTCCTACGGGACAATGAATGACTGGATTAGTGATGGGAGTAAAAGAGAAAACAGCATTGCTAGTCACCCTCTCTCTGGAAAAAAGAAAAATCTATATTCTCACCTTGCATACACAAATGCAGAGTCTGGCAGTGACTTTCTGGATTAGCAGACTGGAGTATCGCTACACCCACTTATCAATTAGCCTCCAAATGATTTGCCAGGTCCCAAGGAACCAGATCACAGAGTTATCATCAGTGCCCAGCACTAATACAGCATTTCAGCTCTGAGTATTTAACAGGAGAAATGACATAAATAATTATAATAAGAACTCTACATATTCCTAGCCTTACTAAAATAAACAGCACTATACACTATCCTATTAGAATACAAAGACTTTGAATTTCTTACTTTATTCTGGTGCCATTTTCCCTTCTTCTGAATGATCATGAGTCAGGTTGGAAGAGTGGAAAAGAATCTTGTAAGATGCTAAATCTATGGGAGTTGAGGGTGTTTAATACTCCACAGAGTGCAGACAAATAAGGATAAAACAAATAGACTCAAGGAAGAAACTGAAGTTATGATTCAGTCCTTACCCAGGCAGTCTTACTGGTATCTATTGGATTTTTACCATAGAAAGGCTGAGCAAAGGCATAAAAAGATTTACCCCTGAAGAGCTCCACTGCAGAATTTGCTGTGTAACAACCAAAACTGTTTTCTAACACTGCTACTACCACTGTTACCTATGAACCTCCCTTATAGACAAACCCCACTGTGTTAAGCCCTATACAAGTACAGAAGACACAGTTCCCATCTCAAAAAATGAATTAAACTGGACACACCAAATGCGTATTAACCAATGAGAGGAAAGCGAGGAGACGACACTGTCTATATTGGCAGGCTGTCACAAGACACCAGTGGCCTGGCTTGACCACTGTAGACACCAGTGAACAAAGAAAGCTTTAAGGAAGGTTACGAAGGGAGGTAACAAATGTTTACGGAGCTCCTCCCAAACATCGGAGTTAGCATGAGTCCGAACACCAAGATGGGCACGGGGAGCTAAATCCAGCCTAAGTCAATCCTGACATCTGAATAACGAACGAGAGAGGAAAGATGAGTGGCAGTAGGCTAGGATGGGCCTTCAAAGCAAAAGTGAGCAGTTTAATGTTTAACCAAATGGACAGTGCAGGAAGAAACAAAAATAGAGATGTGACATAGCCAGAGGGACAGACAAGGAAAGTTTGTTTGACAGCACAATTTAAATGGAGAAGAAAGGGGGGGGAAATGGGCCAAAGAATACTGGTAACAGAGAAATAAGGAGCTGTGTGGTGGAGTAGGGCTGCGCTGGTGATCGTACATAGACAGAACCAAGTCTAGGACACAGACCTGTTTTGTTTGGTCACATCCAGGCTGAGCAGAAGTCATTCTGCTTACAAATCTAGCTGGCAGATAGAAGGGCAGTGCCCTGCACAGGGATCAAACCCAAAGCAGGACACGGGCTGAAGAGCTTGCAGGGGAAGCTGAAAAGCTCCACATAAAGAAGGTTCAGCTTGAGGTAGTGATGACTTGTATCCCTGACAGGCTGATCAAAACTGCGTATTAGATAGAAGATGATGAGTGCAGAGGTAGGTCTCCGATAGCACATAATTCACTGTTTATGGAATGTATTACTTTTTGGCCACATACAGAAATAAGAGAGAAAGAGGGAGAGCGAGCAGATAACTATGAGACTTCCCCAGAAACATGGAGCATGTGGCAGAGGAATAATCCACTCACACTGTCCTGTCACTAAAGAACAGCAGAAACCTTTAGTGAAGATGGAGATGTGCCCAAGAAACAGCAGTTCTGCACAACCAAAAAGCACTAACCCAGAAGCAAAGAGGTTTTGAAATGTTTTTGTTCCCTCTATGATTCACCAGTACACTTCAGACCATGTACTGAAATTACGCCTAACAGTCTGAAGATTACTCTTAACACTTACCACAGCATCACTCCTGAGGAAAAAAAATCAGTAGATTAAGAATCTGAACCTAGCTACCTTTTCCCTGGCTATGTTCCCAGCCAGCAGCAGAGAAAAGATGGTCACACAGTTTCTATCACAAAGCTCTGCGCTGTTTGCTGCAAAAGGCAATTCTCTGTAGCAGGAAATCCCCGCAGCGGTAGGACGCTTTGTCTGCCCTGCCGTGCGTCACCAGCATCCTGAGGGTCTGGACTAACCTTTGCACAGCAGTCTCATTCTGAACACCTCCAAAGCCCCAGGGCAGCCAAACCCAGACATGAGCACAGCAGTAGAGAAAAGTGAAAAGCCCTAAATGAAACAAAGTAATGAAAAATGAAGTTTGAATTGACCCTATACCCAATGCGAATGCTATTAGAGTTAAGGGTTGGTCTTTGGTATTTACATGGACTGTTCTATTTGATCGTTGTTTTGTAAGTGATTTCCATCAGTACGTATGACTCACTGATTACAGGGTATGCCATTTCACTCCAATAGACTATTCCCCATAACATACATAGCTATAAATTACTTTCTTGTGAGACTTACAAGTTTTTCCCCCCAATCCCCTTGTTTTACAGAAATGAAGTTTTAAAGTCTATCATCAATGTGTGACACCCCTAAAGACACACCTACAAAGATATTCTTAAGCTAATTAGAGTTTAAAAAAAAATAAAAATTAGACAGTTATGACAAGGAGCAGCATTTGCAGTTATCTGAAAGGGCGTATGCTAATCACCAGATGGAATCAACAAAGAGCTTTGTCACACACATTTTCAACACATTGCAACACCAACTACCTAGAAAGCTCTTCATCCAAGGCTGTAAAATTCCTCAACTTCCACTGGAGTAAGTGATAATTATAACCTTTCACTCAGACATGCTCCTTAGCCACATACGCTCAATACTATTTTAATGATTAAGTGTAACTAAATATTTTCACAATTTCAAACTCTGTAAGAATTAATTACTTACTCAGTTTCTTACTCACTATTTCTGAATTTGGAATCTCCTACTGAGTTTGGAATCCTGAATCATCAAATGCCCCCAATAATCTCAAAGAATAACTATTTAAGATCTTTTTCCACACATAGATATTACAGATTACAAAAGATACCAGAAACAACCTTGTGCCCAGAAGAAAAGAACTACTTGTCTAACAATACCGAGGAAAAAACCTACATTGCCCAGCCAAACTGTATATGAACATAGATTTATTCTAAATGGGTAGATTGACTGCTTTCATGGTCAAGAGACTCACAAGACTTAGCTCGAAGTGGACAAACAGTACCTTACTCAAAATAATTTTCTCAGCTCTACTCACCACTCAAGCAGTAGGTTTTCTACAGATCTGTCTTTATCTTCTTATCTAATATTCTCCAGGGGAAATGAGTTTTCTTCAGTGTATGGCCATAGTGAAGAGATTTCAAGATAAATCCCAAGAAAGGATCTCATGGAGGCATGAGAACCTTGAAACTATCTACATTTATGCATCAACATTTTGTTTTGGTAAATGTCAAGACTTTTTTTTTCCTCCATGGCAGATGGGCCCAAAACATCTGTATGCGGGTTCAGATACGGATTCACTGCTTGAATTTAGTCTTTTTATTTAGTTTATTTTACTGTCCCAAAGAATCAGCTATTCCAGAAGGATGGTGTCTTGACTATTTTTGGTGATAACAGTATGCAACTCTGTCATTTTTGGGTTCTCATACTGTAGCGCACTGTGTGCTGGCACAATGGTTATTATCACATGCTGGTTTTTCCCTCCTTCACTTCCTAGGGCAAAGGACCATGCAGAGTAGAGTGCACCACTCGGGAGAGCGGTCTTCAAAGCGGAGGAGGGAGACAGCATTATTTGCAAATTGGCTATGTATTTATTTTATAGCAGGTTCCTACACTAGTAACAGAATCACCAAAAAATGCTGCTGGTAACAACCTCAAGAGATCATATAATCTACATTCTGCCCCACGGAAGCATCAGCTGTGCCTTTGTCCTTTCTAGCAAATGTTTCTCTAATAAGGCTTTATTGTCTTCCAATGGCCCCCACTGCCTCTTCATGGAATATCTCTGTTTGCTCTATTTTCTTTGTTATCCAGTACCTGTCCCAAATCTTTCTTATTGCAAATTAAGCCCACTGATTTAGAGAAGGGATTATTCCCTTCTTCTAAAAGCATCATTATTTTCTCGTTACATGGATGGCTCATATATTCCTTTCATCCCTTCCTCAACAGATGTCTGGATAGCTCAGGTTCCCTCAAATTCCCTTATCCCCAACTCTGTGCTTCAGAGGATTCTCCTCAATATTCAAAAAAACCCCACAAATCCTAATCTATCTCATCTTCCTGGTAAACTGGAGTAGGTCCTCATCACAAAGTTGTCCGTGTTCTTCCCTCTTTCAATACCTGTACATATTTTGGATTTCAAAGCAAGTATACGTACTGTTAATTAAAGGGGAAAACCTTCCTCTTTTGTCACATCTCAATTCTCTGAGCAAGTGAGGCTCCCTTTTACCCCAATTCACATATAATTCTCCCAAGACATCTCAGAGAGGCAGGTAAGTCATACTGTTTATCACATATCACAACTTCCAGTTCCTTGTATTTATTCCCTCACTTCGGTTTAGCCTTCATGTAAGAGACCATTTGTTCTGGGCGTTATTCCTAGCACATGTCATACTGATAGAAATTTTCCCTCGGGACCTTCAAAATTCCATCTTTTAAAGAGCTTTAATTTTATGTGACTGGGGTCAGAGAAAGACAAAGGTGTAAAAGTTCTACCTTGGTAAAACATCTCACCTCCAGTTGATCCTACATAAGCAATAAGTTACAAAAAGCCTAATTTACACACAGTATTTTTGTCTGCCTGTTCAGTGTCATTATAACTTTAACGCTGCTGTTGAAAGGCGGGTGTTGCCAGCAATGGGCTAAGTGGAAACATTAATGTGACAGTTTATTAATCAGTTCCATCTCACAAACCCTAATGTAACAAAAAGCAGCATAAATAAGTGCCTGATCTGTTAAAGTAATATACGTCCCTCACACTGAGACATAGGCCTGCTTTAAATTTCTTGGCAGTTTTAGTTCAGGCTGCTAACACTTTGGGGGATAATATACTAGCTAAATGCATTAATGGTTTAATTTTGGTTTGTGTTTGCATTTCATTTTCAGTGAAGTTCAGTACTGTTGAAAGGTGCTGGATCAATAGCGCTGGTTTTGAGCATATTTGTCTTAAACTTTCCCCTGTGGTCTTATCGGCTCTCAGACGTGAAACAGGGTTCAGCTTAGCTGGTATTTAGTTGGCACTTGCTGGTTTCTCAACTTCTGAGGACCAATCCTAATTAAAAAATAATGCAGAAGATACTAGGCACAAGATAGGTACCTTCCAGAGTGGATTTCAGCCAGCTAAAATCTGCTTACTCACTCCCTGTTGACTATAGGGAAGCTCAAAAGCAATCTTTGAGCTTTAAATTGCCAATATTCGCAGCTTTGTGCTCCCCTTGCCCCAACTACCCGTCCTCGCTCCCATGTTGCCCCTTCCCTTCTGCTGCAGGCGGGGAACCAGAGGGGAGAACTGGGTTAAAACCAACCCGTTTGTCACACTTGGCAGTGCCACAAGGCAGAGGGCTGTATGGGAAGGAACGATGCGGAGGGACCCAGCTGTTTCTACCAGTAGCTGTGCTGGCTTCCTTCCCAGTTAAACCCTACGTCCGTGAAACCCTAATGTCCATTTACTGCCTAAAATCAGACAAGATGAATCCAGATCTGCCTCATTTTTCCACTCTCGTACATTTGCAGACTGGAAAGGAACTTTACTATTCAGCTTGGACGTTTTAGCATGGGGTGAAAGAGAACTGAGCAAGATAAAGCCTGTCACATTCCTTGTCATAATCGCGTGCAGATGTTCCATATTAAAAACTAATATTTAGTGAAATACTTTCAAAGTTGCATCAGAGCTCCTCGGAGTGCATTAAAAATAAGCACATGCAAAATATTACATTTAGCTGGGAGCCAGATTCCTGCACCAAAAATACAGACAGCTACACAGCCATTTCTCTGATAATATGATGAGCCAAAGCAATCGCCTTCATCTGAACACCTCTGAACTCTGGGACTGGTTTTATCTGAAACTATATTTGGCCAACTGATTGCTACCCTCCAGTGAGTACATGACCACATACAGAAACTTAACTGCATGACTGGTTTATTACATGAAGAAATGTAATAAACCGTGATTTAAATTTAATAGCCTCAGACAAATTTGCCTGTTTGTTCAACAGAGTGAACTCTCAACCTCCACTCATTTACAGAGGTCCAGGATTCTTCCACTACACACAGCAATCCAAATTGCCTCAGCAATTTGTTAAGAAATACTTGCTTCCCCTGATAATGGTAAGTGAAATAATAATAATAATAAATCAGCACATGTGGTTCTGATAAGAATGAGCTAAATAGGACGGCTTCAAATTCCTATCTGATTAAGAGCCATCACATGACAAATCCAGCAGAATCAAGTATCTGCCTGAAAACCAGGGAAAGTGCTTGATTTACAGCGCTAAGTGGATGTCTGCCATGATTTTCACACACTTTGCTATCTTGGCTGACCTCTTCCAGACTTATTTTCTGCACACCAACAGATTTCACATGTTTTTAAATATGGTGACAAGCGGGAATTCATAAATAATATATTTCTACTGAAATATAACTGCCATGTCTGCGCAGTTCCGGCTCCAGGCTTGATCTGCAGCAAAAGCCAGGCAGCTTAAGTTTATAGCAGCTCTCCCCATTCTGCCTCTACACTATTAAAGTGACTCCACTTTGTACTCAGCTGCCCAGACATAGACAGCTCAAGCTAATGGTACTGAAATGCAAGCATGAAATATTGCCTCTTGTCAGGAAAGTTACAGTCATGCATGACAAATTTAGGTAGGTAAAACTTCAGGAAAAAAGTGCATCAGACAAAGTGGGTACATGAACACCTTGTTTCAAAAAACAAATATGAACTTGTTGAAATTGTGCTTGTTTTGTCAACAGATGACTTCAGCTTCAGTCATGCCCATCATGGAGGACTGACAAACAGCATTCACAAACTGGAATATCAATTCACTCCTGCAACACAGACCATGTCCCCTGCACCCCTTACACAGTAATTTAGGGAGCGCAAAGCACAGAGGTATCACTTTCAAAAGGACTACTAATTTTCTGTTTGGGTGCTAAGTGTAAGAAATCTGGCTTTCTGGCAATCACTCTCCTCTTTCTTACCTCTCAAATTGTCTGACCTGCTACTCTGGATCAGAAATCTTAGGAAAAACAGGATTCCCTCTTGACTCCAATTTTGCAATTCTAGCCTTCAGTATGGAAAAGAAGTAGAAAATAATGAACATATAGGGGAATTTTCACAGAGGCAAGTACCTATTAGTAGATATTTTGGTCTTCTCACCAACTCCCCCAATCTATTTTCATTTTTCTTCTCAAGTTTTTTTTTCCTCTATTTTCTGACAATTACAGTAAAGGCACCATACGCTGTTTGGGACACCTCAAAAGGTCTATCCTGATCTGAAATCACCAGTCACAGAGTGACTGACGCTAAAAACCTCATCTTCTGTCCCCCTCCCCCTCTAACCATCAGAAGCCACCATCTTCTGCCTGATTACAACCATAAGGCAACATCTGAGACATAACTGAGACCAGGTTCCCTCGTTACTCACCCCAGATTCAACAGACTTACAAATACACAGAAGTTCCATCTCTCTCCCTTGTAAAACACATGACATAGCTCACGCAGGGAAAGCTCCTGAAAATGCTAAATCAACCCCCTTCAAACACCCACGTGAGGTAAGAATTCTCAATATGCAGGAAAATCTTATAATCTTTAGTATCTCAGGTGCTCGAGCAACTTCTAAACTTACTTTAAATATTCCATATAGTCACACCCACGCAGGTGATTTACAACTCTCCTAGCAGTTTTTAAAATACTCAGAAAAAAGTTAAAAGCAGCCACCAAGGTACCTTCACACGCAAAAGGCTGGTATTCTGTGGGTGTGAGAACCACAGAAGACTGCCAAGACCTTTTGGCACAGAGAAAGGGAGTCCTGTTACTCTCTTCACTCAAACATATAGTCCTTGAAATGAGAGATGGGAAAGTCCAAGTCCATCTCCCAGTCTAACAAGAAGGATCATTCCCCTGGGCTTATCCGCCCATCATTTTCCAATTACTCAGGCGATGGATTCTTCTACCTCATGTCCTGGGAAAGTATCTAGTGGTATAATGAATCTCACAGCTACGCAGATTTCCTACTTGCTTAGACAAAGTTTTCCTTTCCTTTGTCTCATTCCACTACTTCTAAACACTGCTCTCAAGATGTCTCTCCTTCTATGAGGAGTTGCTGACCCCCCTTCAATGCCTTCTAAACATTACATTGGAATTTATAATGAATCACACGGTTCTTTTCTACTGCTATGTTGTAATTTGACCATTTTAATCTTTCATTGCAATTACCAATAATGCGATGTCCAAATCCAGCTAGGGCAGAAACAGGGTTGAGAAAACTTTGTAAGAAAAAGTCAAAAGATAGGTTGCAGGTCCTCAGACAGTGTGAATTATTCTGCCTTCTGAGAACTTTGTAATGAAAGGAGAGTGCAGCCTTCTAAGCCCCAGAAAAATCCTAGATACGAGACACTGAGGGACACAGTAAGTGACCCCCTCACAAATGCCTGCCCTCAAGGGTCTTCCCTCCCGCCTGCTGCATGCTCATGTTCTAGATAAAGAAAAAGCTGCTCCTGGCACCAGCTCTCAGCCTTTTGAGTTCTTCCCAAAGCACCAGTGGACTGGCCTAAGAGTTCCTGGGAAGACTGTACCCAAGCAACTCAAGGTATCTTTTCCACAGGTTCACTGAGACATTTGATCTTTGTGTGCAATCTTTGTGTGTTGGCTCCACAACAGCACTGACACTCGCTTAACTACACCAGCATAGTCCATGGTAGAACTTGGGTACAGAGCAACAAGGGCACAGAAGTGTTATTATGCCACTTATCACTGTAGCATCTCAGTCCTTTCTCAGTAGTGACAAATTCTCCCTGCTGTGTTTTTTCCTTCCATCCTGTTCCAGAAAGAACCACAACATAAGAGGCAGTTTTGCTTTGGTAGAGCTAATGGTCTTGTTTCTTGTAATATGCCCCTTCCCATGCATATGTGTTAGTCAAGGAAATGCATGGTACAGTAGGAAGAGTTTATAAGAGTTATGCAGAATTACAGAATTGTCTAGGTTGGAAGGGACATTTCAGATCATCTAGTCCAACCATTAACCTGACACTGACAAAAGCCATCATTAAACCATATCGCTAAGCACTATCGCATTTACCCATCTTTTAAATATCTCCAGGTATGACGATTCCACCACTTCCCTGGGCAGCCTGTTCCAATGCTTAATAACCATTCAGGTGCAGACATTTTTCCTAATATCCAACCTAAACCTCCCCTGGTGCAACTTGAGGCAATTTCCTCTTGTCCTATCGCNCGGGGTTGCTGTGACAAGTGCAGGACCCAGCACTTGGCCTTGTTGAACCTCATACCACCAATGGCCTCAGCCCATTGATCCAGCCTGTCCAGATCCCTCTCCAATGCCTTTCCACTCTCAAGCAGGTCAAGATTAGGGACATCATCAAATGGACAGTTAGGGTAGACCTGTGAAATCCAGGGCAAGGCCAGGCAAAGGGAAAGAGTTACAAAGCATGCACTCTTCTACACTTAAAAGCTAGCAAAGTTCACTCTGAGCACTCTCTTTCCTGTGGAGAACTGGGATAACTCATGATGATGTATGAATGGCCAAACCTAGTGCAGACACATCCACGTACTCCACTGAGCTCAGGACAGCTCAGATGGCACAGCCATGCGACTGGTGGAGTGCAGTTAAGTGCTTGCTAATACCCTATGCATGCACTGGGAACTGTAATGGCTCTTTGTGAGACGTTTTCCAGATACTGCCTGACTCTTCCACAGAGCAGGCAACTCTTATTAACATTTTAATAAATTGGGTCAGTAATTGCAGCAAAAGCCCCAATGCTCTGCTATAGCGCTAAGCTGAAAAAGGACAGGGAACAGCACTTGTCTGGAGCACATCCCAGTGTTGCACAGGGCCACCTCTGCACTCAGCTGGGTGAGCACTTGTAAATCTGGTCAAACTCAGTCTGAAGGTCATGTTCATCCACTTGAGGAATCGCATGACAGTGGGAGCTGCAGTTTGTTGGGGACAGGCATGTTTCGTGGTGTGATCCTAGCAAACAGTCAGCAACTGAATTGCTCTAGAGAAAGGGCTGCAGCCGACCAAAGGCAGGCAGAAGTCCCGGGAGCCCAGCAGGCCTGTACACCCCATCAGCACAGCTACACGACACGCAGCTCTCAAGAGGGTCCAATAAGCAAACGTAGGCACAAGGATCTGCAAGGGCAAGGTCATGCTCTTCTCTGATCCACGGCATGCCTTGTTCCAGGCCCTCTGACAGAAAGATAGACCCTAAATCCCACAGTTCCTGCAATATGTATTTCTCCCTAGTGGGGAAAATGCTATGACCACCTGTTGGATTAAACCCATTTTCAGCTCCAAGTCTGTATCTCAGACTCATCAAGCCACCAGACACCTTAGGATACCTAATACTTTCCTTGACATGGCAAGAACACAATATGTACCATGCCATGAGACAAACCACTCGAGGTAATTTAACATGATAAACTATCTTTCCAACATTGTGAACCTTTTCTTCTGTAGGAGGTAGAAAAAACACACATTTTGAAACAAAAAAAGCTCTTTGCTGCTCTTTGAAATCAAAGCTTTCTTCCTCCTTTACACAGCGTCTTTCAGAAGAGTCCCAGAGCAGGTGGAAAGACCAGGTACTTCTACAATACAAATAAGAGTATCAAAGTCGGCTGTGAAGCTGCTGGTAACTATTTGCCCTATGCTACGCTTTTTCCAACAGCCGTATTTTGCCTTGTTGGCCTGGTAAGTTACCACGTACAACCTCTCTATTCCTGTGTGGCTTCTTCCCATAACTGCTGCTGAAAAGGGATCCTGAGGAATGGAGAAGCTTTGAAGGTCCAGCCCATATGAATGATTGTCTGTAGTAGCCAACACCTCTTCAACAGAGACACTCTTCTTTGCTTGAGGGCATAACAGAAATATGCACAACCAAATCTGATGTCATTATGGCTAGCTAATTGGGGAACCTGTATAAGCTTTTATACATTACTGCATTACACAGAATAAGAACTTTTTTTTTTCTTTCTAAATATAGGTAGACATTTAAACTTTTTTAAAAATCTATTCCTCACATGCAAACCCCTGTGACTCAATTGTTTCTTCTGTTTTCTCTCATTTTCAGACCGAAATCATTCTGTAAGGAAAATAACTGTTGGGGGTTTTTTTAATATAGGGTAGTCCAATTTTGTGGGAGGCTATTCTAGAAGGTACAAAGGAAGGCCTGACCCCTTAGAGGTGTCAAAAGCTGAGATTTAGACTTGTACTTTCAAACCCCTCCTATCAAACTACAAAACAGTTTATCCTGTTGCTCAGACTATCAAACATCTCCTCTCCGAATAGTTCAGGTTACAGAAGTGGTCAGAGTCGGCCTCTGCTGTCAGTCTGCAAGGTTTCCGTTGCTATCTTGCTGTAACTGGGAGCAGAATTCAAACCCTTTGAAGGAACAACTAAAAAACCTCACAAAGATCATACCTCTAACCAAAACTGTCACTTTTCTAAGTGTACATAGTGAAAAATAATTCAGAAAGAGTAGCAGTAAATGTGATATCTAATAAGGAAACTCCTGTCAGTTAAACAGTTTAAATAAAATCATGCTATTCAACATGTTGAGAATCTTCCTTGCCAGATGAAAAAAAAAAAGGTCCCTGCTTTAAAGCATCTGATGATGCCTGCTCCCCTTTCCTTGTCTGACATCTGCTCTGATATTCCAGTACCTTTACAAGCGTGTGACAAAATCAGTATTTGACAAAAGCAAAGGCATCCTTTAAAGAAATTTGCTTCTTCCACCAGGAATAAAACCTAGCATCCACAGGTGTGTCTACAGTGGATTTTAACCATCACAAACTTAGAAAAATGCCCTTAAATGGAATTCTGACTTGGAAGTAGGAGTTTAAAAAGCAGGTTTGTCTCTTTGCAACAACAAAAAAATTGATATCCACAAATACACACAATTTACAGAATCAAGGTACAACAATGCTTATTGCATTTTACATTCACATAAACTACTTACTGTGCTAGGGCAAAAGGGGAATATAGGTTGAAGGCCCCTGAAAATATTAATGACAAGGATAAATAATGGCTCAGCTGATGGTGACAAAAAGGTCACGCAAGAAATCAGAACAAACTAAACTAAATGTTTTCCCTGGAGCAATGTTGTCATTTTCTTTCTTCTTGACAGCGTGCCAGAAATGGGTCCAAACAGGAATTCAAAGTATGTTTTTACTTGAGAGCTTTTTAATGATAAGAAGCAACTGAAAGATGTTCACACCCATTCACGTTGGATATAGCTGGATAGTCACACTGGAAACTCAGCTCCAGATCTGGACTCCAAGCATGCCAAAGTTTAGACATAGTCAGTGTTGTTTTTTCTATTCATTCTAATTTTTAAAAAATTATGTCTTAATTCCTATTCCACTTCTGACTTCTGCTGGGAACTGGAAGAAATCCCGAAATAGGCACAAATTATACCATTCATTTATATGCTTAAATAGGAAGGGAAAATACTAAACCCTGCAATGTGCAACAGGACTGTGAGTCAGAAGCGCAACTGGAACCTGAATTTTGTACTTCCGGACCTTGAACTATTTTAAACATGCAGCCTTAACACTGAGTTGGCATGAAATTTTGCATTTCTAATATAAAACAAGTACTCAGGACTCAAATACAACTCTATTTTCAGGAGTTGTGTAAGCAAAAGCTTTCCTGTAGCCTTGCTAATATCTGCCTATATTTGTTTTGTGGGCAGCTAAGTAAAAGATGCCTGACCGGGGGAGTCTCCATGCATTGCAAAATGGAGAAAACAGGTGAGAGGATAAGGAAATTAGGCTTCAGGCTTTTCGTCTAGTTTAGTAAATACTTCCAATAAAGCCCATCTCTCCCTCCTTTCTTTTTCTCACACCCTCCTTTTCTTTGCTTTTGGACAGAGAACCAAAAGGCCCTCTTTTCCCTAGGAGCTCTGTATGAGCCTCATGATGAAGTAAAACCCATCTTTAGCACAAGAGCCCTTTGAAGCTAGGGCTTTCACCCTTGGCCCTGCCAGAGCTATGCTGCAGCAGCATCACAGCCATGCCCGTGCCTGGCCACGCACCCCACTGATCTGGACCCTGACACCACCCTGCAGCCTTGATTTCCCTGGTTGACCTCTGACATGCCTTGCTGATACAGACTTGCCTGGCCATCGCTGCACCATGTCTGACCCCAGTTACTGTCCTGACCCGACCCTGGCCCTGACTCACTGTCTGACTCCTCAGCTTGACCTGCAGATTCACCTCATCACTGTACTCATCCACCAGACGGGGCTCTTGCCTGCCATCGCTGGACCTCTCGGCTTGCATCACCCCACCATCGCAGGGCTGCGCCCTCGCTGGTAAGGATTCTTGCACCTACCAGGCTTGTCGCTGCGCCTCCTCTGTCCCGGCTGCTCCCTGGCACTGCTTGTGGCCTCGCACAGCAGCTCCATGGCTTTCCACCAGAGCTCTGACCCCAGCTAATCCCATACAATGTGCAAGGTTTAACAGGATCTGGCCATAATAGCAATGTGGCTCAGGAGTCTTCATCCATTACTATTTTCCCAGGGATTCACTTTTCTCCGTATAATAAGAAAGGAGGAAGAGTGCAGCTGTTGCAAACAAGGCTGTCAAATCCTGTATTCACTTAAATTACCACTGCACTGAGGGCTAGAGCTGAAAAATCTCTCCATTGCTGTCCAGAATAACTCAACATCTCTTTTCTTCTGCTATAACTTAATAGGTTCCCCTAATGAGCAAGTACCTCAGAGAGCAAACTAACGATAAGCACAGATGATAAAAACACATTCAGCAAGAACATCTCATACCACTTCCCTCTCCCTGTTAGCACAAGACAACCATATGCTCTGTGTTTTAAGGACTAAAGAAAACAAAAAACACATTATTTTCACATCTCATTTGCATAACAGATTAATAGTTTTTAAACAAGATCACATCAGTAGCCCATTACCATCCATTTTAAGGCACTGGGAGGACACACTCTACAACACAAAAGAGGAAAAACTCACTTTTCAAAGATACGTCTCTCACTAGACACCTGCTGATACTGGACTAGGGTAAAAGAGTCATGAACAAAGAGTCAGGACGCTAAAGCAACCGGGTATCTCATGACACGCAGCAGACACTCATCTCTGTTCACTGAGAGCCTTTACATCCACCAGAACAGTGTCTAAAGGACAAGAGGCAAGACTGACCTCTGGCAAGAGACAAGAATGACTGGTGTGGAACGCAAGACTTTATATCTCGGACCTGCCTTCTGAGGTATCTGTTGTCATACTGAAAGATGGCTTATTTGTAAAGAGCTGGCAGTGGTCATGGTGCTACACATACACAAGCTGTAGGAAAATATAAACAAACTGATAGGAATCAGCATAAAAGTGCTGCTGACTCATACTGGCCGAAAATTGGCCCCAAAGATTTTGTTACCTAGACGACCAGAAGGAAGTTCATTCCTCTAGTACCAGAGGAATTGGCAAGATTGAGCTGTTTTCAAAGCCTGTTGATCAAGATTTTCAATTTTTGGTTTATAAATTATTTGGGCGCCTCCATAATGAGATGAATTATGTCCATCTTAACCCTTACTTTTCTGATAAATTCTCCGGGCTTGCTAAGCAAAATAAAACATTTGGTGCTCAAAGCAAGTACAAAAAACCCGGCAGTTAAAGCTCTATCGGCATCAGTCTGTATCAGACTTGTCAGTATTTTTTTCAGATAGATATAGCTGTCAAGATGCCTGTTTAAACCCAGTTTGCAGTTGGAATACGTAGAGATACGGCCCCAGAGCTCGGAAGTTCTCTGACAGCATGGCGACAACCTGCCCCTGGGACAGGGGTTTCTGCTCGTTGGTTCTGCTGCAACGGCGAAAGAGGGAGCTCGTTTCCTCTAACTGGCTATACTTATAGCTATCGATATCAACAAAGTAAATCTCTCGAGGATGCCTACCCCACAGAATAGGCTGGCAGGACTCAAAGATGAGTCTGTGACTATTCTTTTTCCCTTCTCTAACACTGACCATACAGGAATTGATTCTGAGCATAGAAGAGCACCAAAATGCAGCCAGATAAACAGCATACCCTTCAACTTCTGCATTGCATCAGAGAGGAACAAATGGCAGAGGGAGACAGGACACACCAGATCTCGGCTTTATAAAATATGCATGGACATAAAGTCCATAGCACACCTTGTCTTGAAGGATTCACCACTCTTTCTTCCACAAAGTAAATTGTGTGACTGACTTTCAGGGAGTTATGCTTCAGAAAACTAGAATGGCCTTCCCCGAATTTCCATGAGTTCACACATTTCCATGAGAAAACACATCTGCAGACAGCAATAGAAAAGACTGGGCTGGCTCGTCCCTAATTGTTATCTGACCTAAGTGCATGCCTTTGTAAGGGACCACACTGGCTTCAGCAGGACCTGAACAGAACAACAAAGAATCCATCAACGGATCCAAAACTCACATCATCCTTCGGATGAGCACAGGCCAGCTGAGAGTCCTGTGGGATCTGCATGAGAGTTTTGGAAGGAAATTCCACATTTCAGCTAGAAGGGACATTCTCCTGCTATCCTGGACAAAGAACGGGGAAAAATATTTCTAAATGAGTCCCATGTCAGTCCCTTGCATGCCCATTTCTGTGGGAGAAAGCGATTAGACCCTTGATATTTAGGTCAGCAAACCATTTCCTCCTTCTCTCAGTTGAGACAATGCATTACAAGCGTTACAGCAATCTCCTCATGAGGTTAAAAATACAAAAATTCAAAAAAATACAAAATTCAGTACTCCCCCCTAAAATATAGGAAAAGACTAGAAATAAAATTGTTTGTGGATCTAAGTGGAAAATGAGAAGTTTTTATCCTTCCAGTCCAGTAACATACCTATCTGTTTATTGTATTTATACAAACAAAGTTATAAAAAGAAAACAGAGAGGCTATCAGAGTAGCACAGTAGCTGCTGGAAAACTGTTCCAAGCAGTGCGTAGCCTTTGCTATAGTGCTGACACCTTGGAAAAGCAGCTTCACTGTGGAGAAAGGCATGAACAATATTCTTGTGGGCCATGGTGATCTTAGTCCTCAGCCTGCAGGGGAAGGTCAGTGGAATTATGCGGGGCAAAGCGAGACACAGTTATCTTAATCTTCTCTGGGAAAGGGAAAACACTCTTTGGCTATGGACAATACATGTCTCACTGAAGCAATGAGGCTATTAAACCAAAAAGTTCTCTGGAGCATCAGCTCATCTTGCAGGCTGCTCTTATAACCCACCAGGAAACCTAAAGCAGCCTTGAGATGCCTTTACAGGACACACCTCAGCTATGGGATTGCAGCAGATTAGTTTTCACTCCCTTATGTCTGTGACACACAGCATACAACCAGACCTATATAATAAGAGGGGTTCAATGCACCGCTTAACCAGGTCTGATACTTCAGACAGGATGTTTTACTCAGAGACCCGCACCACACTGCATGAATATTAAGTGCAAAACCCCGTTACGTGCCTCTGTAATGGAAAATTCCTTTTATTGAGCAAAACTATACAGGCTTGACCGAAGGAAAGCCCAGTTATAAATAATTCACCCAAGTAATGAAGCAATCTTAAGACTTGGGTAGAATGCTTCATGCGCAGTTCTTTCATGAAAAATGGCCTCTTTTTCTTCTCTTTGCAACTCGGAGACTTTTTCGGGGTTTTTTTTGAAAGCCAATGCTATATTTTCTGACAAAATATCCCCAGAAAATTATTGACAGCCAAGTTCTTTTCTTGACCAACCAAAATGCTGTATTTTTTTGAAGGAATTGGTCCATATAAACACAATCTTTGTCTGACTTTCCCAAAAACTTCTGAAGGACCTGTTTTCTCTCCAGCTCACCTACTTGAGGAATGGGTGGGCAGCTCAGCAATGTATCCATAGCTTCTTCTCTCCAGCTTCCCATCACTGGTATTGCTGCACCGGGACACACAGCAAGGCCTTAGTTGCATCCTGAACTCGACAAACTCACAGGAAATTCAAGTGTAGCTGGAATGCCTCAACTCTCCTTTCTGCCACCACTGGACAGACAGCAAAACTTGCCCCCAATATATTAAAATTTGTGTTCTGTAACACCAAAGTTCACAGACGTGAGCCCTTGCAACACCCCAAGGAGATGATATAAGCATTTTACAGAACTGAGACCCATTTTGGCCTTGACACAATGCTCCAGCAATACAGCAGCAGCTACAGAGCAGCACAGGGCCTGCACAGATTTGTACAGTGCCACTGTCTCTGTCCTTGGCACAGGGGCAATGTCAGGGATGGGGGTGTGACTGAGGCATTCTGTGCTCCAGAAACAGAAGCAGCTGGGTAAAGCGCCTGCAAGAGTACCCAGGGGGGCTGCTCTAATTTAAACTGGCCCCTGAGCAGCTGAGAAGCTGAGGAATAGCAGCAGAGATGGCCTCAAGCCACTGTTGTACTCTCCTCCTGAAACTGCACCTTCTGAAGCACAGCAGAAAACAACAGGAGATTGTAAGAGCGCCAGGAACGAAGCTGGGCAGAACAAAGTCTCTTCACTCAAGAAAGTCTCTTTTAACCCAGACACCAAAACCACCAAAGCTAACATTGCTTGCTGCTGTGTCATCTAAATAAGGACGAGGAAGAGGAAAATGGCTCAGTTTCTGATCATGTATATCCCAGCTATAGCACTGAATAACGTCATTTCACTTCCACAGCACTGCTTTTGAATTACCTCTAAGAAACCAGGAGCAGTCAGCTCCTCAGCATACAGAACTCATCAAAATTTGAGTTTTGATCCAGGGATCATCCCAGTCAGAGTGGTCACTTTGGGACTTCTCCTGATCAGAGGAAGAGGGTTAAATGGGTAACAAGCAAAGAACTCCACTGTGTCTTACAAGTAATGAATCTTACTCAAGCCCAGTGCACTGATAGCAGGATTGCCCACGTCTGATAGATTAGATGGTTGCGTAAATGAAACTGCTTTTCCCTAATAATATGTGCTCTCAGTGGGAAGCGTTGGGAAAGGGGTAAAAGCAGGAGAGAGAGAGAGGAGGGGGAGCAAAGGGGAAGAAAAAAAAGCAATTCAACATTTGTCCCACAACATGGTGAACATACAGAAGCCAAATCAGGGCACTGCAAAGTCTCCCGTGTCCCACAGAAGCTGTAAGACAGTCTCCTAGATGCTAAGCCCTGACAGTGAATGCCTTCGGCAAACCCAGAGGGGAGAAAAGCATTCCTTCCTGCCACTGCTGTATGTCTGACCATGGGGCACAAGCTATAGCTTAGCAGAGTTAATTTCTCACTTGGACTCACTTACTTTGTGTCTTAGAATTCGGAGGAATGGGGTGGCCTTCAGATAAGTCTCCAGATACAATTCAGATTCAAGGACATGGACAGTTCAGAATTTTATTTCAAACTAAATCAAAGTTAGGCTTCTCCTGTAAATTTAAGAGTGATTCCCTGGAGAGTCAGGCCTGTAGAGCCTTCTGTGATCCACAGCATGTCTGGGAAGTATTGTGTATTCCTGGGCCTAACTGGCAGATTCAAGCATACAAATAGATCCCTCATCTCCAAATAATTTTAAATAGAAATGCCTGGTTTATTGGCCAAAATCATCTTGAAAACTGAGTTCTGCTGTGGCTGCAGTATGCAACTGAAAGCACTTCCCTAACTGCTTCTCTTCCCCGTCAGTACCTATCACCCTGCCTCCCCTTGCCAGAACTGAATACAGATAGTTACTAAAGAGAGTGAAAACCTAACTATTGCTGAGGATTCTTCTGTGGAAAGCCAGCGTCCTCAAACTCCCCAAGCTGGCCAGCACAGGACACACCGACCACGTGAGGAGAGGGTATTAATGAGCTCCCCATTGAAAGAGGGGCTTTTCTGAAGCCCACCACATACCACGCATGCACACTTGGCCTGGGAGCAAGAGAGACCTCATGGCACCCAATCTCCCCCTAGGAAGCTCTTAGCAAGTTGTTTCCAGAGTTTCTCTGCCTCAGGGAAAGAGAGTGAGCACACACGAACCAGCAGGCATGAAACCGTCACTGAGGTGGCTTTCATGCAGCTGGTGTAGTCCTCAGTGAAAGTCACCTTCTCCAAATATGACATTATTTCTCTGTACATCCTCCCATTGCTACTATGAGGGTAACCGTATTCCCTACCTCATATGGATGTTGCAAGAGGAGGTGCATCAAAGCTTCCAAGTCCTGTGGTAATCAAGTAAACAAGTGTTACTGGTTTTTTTGCAAAGACAAGAAAGGCAAGAAAGCTGTATTTTTAGTCTAATTAGTCAAAACTAATGAGCCCCTAAAACCTTATGTTTCTCTCAATCAGCATTCTATCAGCAGTGACACTGTACTAGCCTTTCTCCATCAAAGAGCAGCCCAGGGGCCATCTAATGACACTCCAGTGTGAGTGACTCAGAGTTTCTCCGTAAAGTAAAGCTTGCCTAAATTTCCAGACCAGATGGTTGAACTGTGAGACAATCCGTCAGATGGCTCTGAAGTGTTTAATACAATTAAGGATATGCAATCTGGAAATGCCCTGGGCTCAGACAATTTGCCCGCAGATTTCTGTAAAGCTTTCAGAAACAAATCCACACAGTCTCCTTCTGAACAAGCTTAATGATTTCTTAGCCAAAAGCAAGGGAATCAGCCATTATGAGAAGCAAACAGAACCCCTTGTTAATGCCTTCTCGCCCCTGTAATGGGCAAGATAGCAAGGGAACAGAACATCAACTGTTGACAAACATGAAGAAATAGGATCAGTTTCTCAACAGCAAACACTTTGTGTGCATAGTGCTTTTCATTCAAGCAATGGAAACATTAATTCCCTCTGTGCTCCTCAAAGACTTGCAATTATACCTGCGGTGCTGACAGGAAGACTGAGGCACATCGCTTGTCTCCATACAGGGGGTGGGAGAACAGCACAAACAGGGTCTGCCTGCCTGCTTCTTCACTCACTCACTTCTCCCTTTCTTTGTTTTCCATCTGCACCACCATCAGCCTAAGGAAGCAGCTCACAAACCCCTAACTATTTCTCAAGCTCAGGAAGACAGTTTGCCTTTGACACCAGGAGAAACAGAGGACTCCCACGGGAGGGGACAAGCTCACACTTCTCATTTCAAAGCAGCAGAGCGGAGCAGAGAGCGACTGTGAACAGAACCACACCAATACACAGTCCTAACTACCCTTTGTTAATCATCACATCAAGAAGAGTATCTCAGTACCAGGAACAGGAGTATCTCGTAGTAACCATCCCACATGCACTTCCAAAACAAGCAGCAAAAATCCAGGATATTCAGTTTAAAGAAATCTATGTCAGATCTGGAAAAAACATATTATAATTGCATGGCTACAACTAAAATCTATGAGTGCCTAGAGTCATGAGCTGTGGTTCCACAAGTACTTTAAGCCAACATAACCACCAGCTTCTGACAAAAAACAAGTTTCCAGTTTCCCACTCCTGTCCCTCCTTCCCATTCACACCAGCAACTGGGAGCTGCATCCAGCTGTATTGGTTTACGAACGCTTGTGCTAGCACTGGCAGCATGATGGGAGCGGCAGAGGTGGTAACACGAGGCTGGAGGCAACTGTGGCATTGTCAGCCCAAATTAAATTCATCTGCCTTTAAAATATACATGTGACTTCTTTCCCTACCCCTCACGCTGACCTTGCGGCTCGCAGGTCTGGCTATTCCTGCCAAAATGGTGCGTGCCGCGCTTCTGCCAAGCCCCATGGCCTCCTCTCCAGGCTGAGCTTTACAGCACACAACGTTTCCTTTTGACCCTGCAGCTCAAGAAAGGGGCTGCTGCGCCGCCACACAAGTACTTAGCACTGCTCAACAACCAGAGGGGAAAAACACGTGAGACTGCACAGCTGGGAGTTGTATTGAGAACTCTATTTGTTGCACATGCTCAGATGGATAAATGAAAGCCGTAGAGCTTTCACCAACAAACAGGCCTTACACCACCAAACTCTGCGGTGTTTGCTTTCATACATTTCTTTGTGATGTAACTATGCATACGCAGAATATCCTCTTCCGTTGTGCAAGATTTCTGATGTAGCTATTCCTGGTTAAACGGCTGTGCACTACACTTGACAGCATCCCTGAAAGCAAGTTAAATCCTCCTACTACGTATTTTATTATGTATAATGAATGGAAATTGTGCCTGTTAAGAACAGAGGGGGGAATCTGATGCTAGAGTACAACTGAAGAGCAAATAGGCTGTAGAAGCTATTTCTGGGTGGAAGACCCCATCTACCTAATGCCTCAGAAGATCTGAACTCAGTTTGGTAAGTATATCTTTAACAAAATAGGATCGCCAAGCCTGAAAATGCTACCCAGAAACACCTTACAGCCTTTAAAATCAGGGGTTTGTGGCAGATAAAAACTTTAAAAAAAAAATAAATCGCATGCATTACTGCCTTAAATACCGTGTTTTATATGTCTCTCAGAATGCTGAGAGGATACAACACAGCTTTCAGTGTTTGGGGTGTTAGGCTTGCCACTGAATGCAAGGGAGGCGCTCAGGGATTTAACAGGAGCACCTACAGAGAGACGTATGCCTCCTTCCATTACGTTGCACATGAGCCCGTACGAAGTGGTTGCCTTTTGGAAATCTCACCCGCTCAAAATGAGTTACAAGCTCTCTCATTCAAAAAACTAGATATAGTATGAGCTCTCTTCCAGTTCCTACACCACAAATTCACCGTACTCTTTGCTCAAGCTGGCAGATGCAGGAACAGACACAAGAACTGCAGGAGCCACACTCATCGAAGTGCCACTGTTACCACCAGCAGACATTCCCATGCTTCTCCTTGAATCACTGTTGTACTAGGCTGGCAGGTTTAAGGGAGTGAGAAGTGACCTGCTATGATCTTATACATAAGCAAATGACTCCATTCTTTAGAGCTGTCAATCAGTGTTAAATGTATAGAGGTTTGCATAGGGATTATTTGCAAATGAATTCAAATAGATACCAGAACTTTCTTTAGTGTTACATAGGGAGTTGCACAAAGCTTGGCAGAGCTTGAGATAAATTCTCCAATTTCTCTAATACATACTTGTAATCTTCTCACATGACCAGTCTCACACATTGCTCAGAAGTTCCCTGTGCCCCACATTCTCACCACCCAAAAACCTCATGCTGCATGTAATGTCTGCCAAAAAAACCCCACACACATCTCCAAGTCCACTCGTAACCTGCTATACTTTCTCTCCCCAAAACTCATGAAAAACACCTCCCCTAGGCAGCTGCTTCAAAGAAATTCTTGTCTACAGATGCTTGATAAACAGCCTGTATTGGCAGAAGGATGTGTCTATTAGGCAGTGTAACTAGTAATTCTGAAATAGGGTCCCCTGGTACACTTCCATAATGTTTTCTTACTGCTATTATTCAGCAGAACCACTGATGAAAGTCAGTGGGATCATGAAGATAAATAGTAAAAGGCAAATCGAGCCTTCATGCATTGTCCCATGGTCTTTCTTTCAAAGCAACCTGCAAAATGCTGAGCTTCGTATGGTATGTGACCCAGCAGATTAGTGACATTATACATTAACAGCTGCCTAAATCCTGGCTGGAGTGTCAGAGAAAGGCAGGTGGGATTATACAGGGAAGAGACTTATTTGGCCCCTGTGAGTAGTATGGAGGTCAGCGAATCACTTCATCCTGCTCTAAATCTGCAAGGTGTGATGCTTTGGCTGACAAAGACATCTCCCCTTATTTTCTTTTTGATAGCAACTTTGGACAAATTATTGTATGTGCAGTTTTATATATTCCAACTTTGACAGTTTCATATGATGTCCTTTCCTGCACAACAAGGACATTTTCAACCTCAGTGCGTAATTCAAATCTCATCATTTCATTGGATAACTGCACATTAGAGCTCTGAAAAGGTCTCACTTTCTTCCCTCTGCTTCTGAGGTGAAAATGAAAACCAGAGGGGAGCACTTGATAAAGATTTTGCTGATGGGATCACCTACAGTTTTCTCTATTGATACTGATCACATCTTATAAATTCAGAGATAAAGAATTATTTTTGTTAAATAGCATCCCACAAGCCAAATAATTTTTCCATCCGGCGGCAGCAGCTATGAGTGACAGAAAAGATGCTCAACATAAGCAGTCTAGCTTGAAATGAAAGCACCTCAAAAGAATGTCCAGATCCTGACTTACATGGCTCGAATTGTCATATAAAATCATCAGCTTAGATGATAATATGCTCAGATTGTCATCTAGCATGGTTTAGAACAGCATAGTATAAGGCAGCATCTGGGCTTCACAGTGTAAACAAGGTACACAAGTTGCTCTGATTCGCTCCTAGAAAAAAGAAACACTATGTCCTTCGCTTTTACTCTGACTTGCTATGCAACTTATGTAAATTGCTCATCAATCGGATAAGGCACATCAATCGGATGTACTATCGCTCTGTCTCTACTACAGGGACTAGCTGAATTCATGATCTGCCAGAAGAGCTTTGCGAAGCTCAACCTGTCATGTTAATTGAGTGAGAGATTCCACATTTACAGTGTAGCATAATTGATGCTGCCAAGAATACAAAGTGCCTTCACCTATGACTGTCATAGGAGCACCCAGAATCTAGGGTATACCCACAGGGACCTGCAAGGCAGCCACCGTCAGATAAGGTGATCATCTAAAGTTTGACAGCTATATCCAAGCATAAGGAGCACTTAAGGAAGAAGCTTCCTCAAGGACAAAGCAGTGTGACCTTCCAATGGTGAAGACTGATACGAGAAATCTGGGACTCCTTGCACCAGGTAGTGCCCACCAGCAAGAGTAAAACTCACGGTAAGGCATTCAGAACAGATGGGAGGACATACACTCATACAAACCCAGCTCCAGCCTCTGAGGCTGTATTTGGGTACTATGTGCCAGAACAACAGCTACACGTCAACCCAGCCTGGGCCACAACACACTGATCCACAGAAAGATTATCAGTCTCACTGACACTCCTTTTCCAAGCAATGCTTATGAGAACGTGAGCTTTGAGCTTCCTTCTATTGCACCACAAGAGGAAGCTAAAATGGGAACTGGGAGAATGAGCCTAAAGAGGGCATTTAAGGGAATAACCCTAGGTTAGAAGGATGAGATAAAGGTTTTCAGACTCTGCCAATTCATCTAAACTACGCTGTGGTAAGGGCCCAAGGGCTTTGGGATTTTCATCTACATATTCTCCAAAATTATTAGACTGGCGAGTTTTCAGGTTGGTTTTTTTTTTTTCCCCCCTCTTGGCAAAGGTGCATTTGTAAAAGCAGAAGTACTCCAACTGAGGTGGAAAAGGTAGTCCCTCCCTGCTTCCCCCAAACACACCCAGATGACACTAAATGCACACTGCAGCAGACGATAGCTGGTGTTACTGATATTTTCTAACCTGTCCCCAGCAAGTCAAGTGAAAAGGGTCACTCTGGGGTTTCTTCAGATTAAGTTTGATTGTTCAGCTCTTGCCGAACCAAACTGTTTCTGTAAACAAACTAATTAAGAAACCCCTACCAGATTGTATTTAGTTAACACATTTAAGCAGTGGCATCTGCACTAGCTAAATCAGACTGGAGCAAGCACACCTACCTTTGGCACAGCATCTTCTGGAGAAACTATATTAGACTTCTTTTTGTTCACAGTTTTTTCTCCCTTCCCTGAAACCCGGTGACCCTCTGTGACAAAGATTTATAGAACTAGCAGTGTAAAGGGGGTCACTGCAGAGCAAGCAAGCGTAAAATGAAAATGGAAGAGGTAACTGGAGATTAGCTTAAACCTAGATTCATGTTGTACAATTATCACTGTAAATTCAGGAGTTCAGAGGAGACAGCAATGTGCTATTACTTCTCACTAAGCATGTCAGAGTGATTTAGAACAAGTGACCATGGGTTCAGCTAGAAACCATAACTTGGTCTTGAAATTACCTTGACTTGTTACTTGCTGCTTTAAACATGAGCTGCAACGACCCACCTTCCGGTCCGCAACTTGCAATTCTCATGAGGAAAACCAGCAAATCTGAGATTTTCAGCAAGAGATTTGTAAAAACATCCCTTTGCTGGGACTGCTGAGGACCATTCACTGGGGAAAGAAAAAGGAGAAATTAACACCAAAGAAGAGAAGGTCTCTTAGCATTGATTTATTTTCCAGTTCACATTCTTAGGCACTGAATTATCCATCTTTCATATAAAATGATGTATTTATTACTATCTATTTTCCAGACATCCCACAATATATAGCAAGAATTCCCCTTATAGAGAACTCTTAGCCCAAGGACATGTCTAAGGGGATGTGTACAAGCAAATCCACATTTTGCCTTTCTTTCTCAGCTTAGTACACTAAGAAAAGCTTGGGTTTCTAGTTTCATAGACATGTTCAAGGATCCCAAATGTTAAACCAGTCTGTGAGGCATAAGAATGATTTAGGACTGACTACGTGCACTCCACACTAACACAAAAGTGTCTGGTGGACTGGAGATTAAACTAGCACTTCTGCATTACTGCTGATTCTTTTTCTATTCTCCAGAGGACTTTAAAAGTGTATCTATTTATTCTGGGAAGAATCCAAACAAGTTTCATTCACTTGTCCTATAAAACCACAATAGCTGAGTCAGTCTTTAAAAGCATTTCTCTTTTTACTATTGTTGCCTTCATATAGTACTTATTTATTTACCATAAATAAGAATGGATCAATTTTTATTTACTTGAAGATATGACCATTTTTTTCCAGAACTGCTTGAAAGAGACATTTCCCAGCTATAATCTCTTGTACCATATTGATGGGCACCGCTGCCTTGGACCTTGAAGCAATTCTGCTTCAACTATGGAACTAAATGAAAAGTCACTATGTTTTTACAGGAAAACAACAGTCCACCACTGGTCAGATTTATCCCACTGCCAGAATCTCTTCCAACAAAACAGCCAACTAATCAGAAGGCTAAGTGTAATTTTCAGTAAGTTTTTGCCTAGGGTTGCACTGGTGGAAAGGTCACCAGAGCTGGGTACTCTGTAGGTAAGACATCTCATCCTTTCTTTTTGCGATTTTTCTGGAACATTGATACAGAGCTTTTCCACCGGGCAGAGGAACTGCTAACAGGAAAACAAGAATGCCTCATGAAAAAAACCCACAACACAATCTCTCAGTCCAGTAACGTCTTAACTGGAAGACTAAGGTGGTTTCATAGATAAACTGCTAAATTATTCACTACTTTGTAAGGTAAGATGCATTTGATAGCCCAGAAAATATAAAGCTACTGTAAGACCTAACAAATACCAGGCAAAAGATATTCCATGTAATCTATATTTTAATTGCCCTGCTGATAAGGCATGTGGTCTTGGAATTATAGAATGGTTTAGATTGGATCTTTATGGTAGGACCTTAGAAATCATCTAGTTCCATCCCCCTGCCGTGGACAGGGCCACCTCCCACTAGCCCAGCTTGCTCAAAACCCCATCCAGCCTGGCCCACCCTTAACACACTGGGTTTCACGCTCTGGGTCACAGCAGATGACCCAACTCTGCTTCACAGCCTGTATTTCAGTGAACGGAATGACCCCCTGTTCCTCTCCTCATTCTCAATGGGAGTGGCTGTGGAGATTTAAAAAAGAAAAACAACCAGTACAATAACAAATGAGGCTTCCTGAAGAGCAGCAAGACATTACACCTCTCAAACGAAGACATACTAAAGGGCACAGAAAAGGACCATGGACTGGTACAAGCCAGATATTTCAGCACACTTTTGAGTGTCATTGAAAGTGACACCACGTAAATATTTTGCTGATCTGAGATCTAACCAGGCTCAGATTCATATATACAAACCCCTAATCACCTCCTTTCAATCCCAGGACATGCAAGTCTTGTATTTACCAAGACAAGTTGTAGATTTGATTATCATTTATTTTGCAGAATTGCCTCTCTGTCTTCACCCTGATCACTTCTTACTTCTGACTACACAGAAATATTGACCCCAGTCTTTCCACAGAGTTGAATCAGTTCCACTCCACATTTGCAGAAATCATGGGCTTGATAAATCCACCGCCCTTCAACCAGTCCTGGTTGGAGCTTACAAAGGAGTCACTTCTAAATTTCCTCGCATAAAAGCAAAGTAAACTGGGACGAGCATTTCCCAACACACACTAAAAGCATTAATACGTCAGTTACCTAAGTGAATTAAGGTGCTTAAGATATCTTCTCTGCCCTATGGCAGGTTAAGGCACCCTTCAAATATGTTTTGGTCAGGAGAAGAATTAAGAGGCGTGTATAAGCTTTGAAAGAGATCTGTCATGTATGAAGGGCAGCTGCTGATATTTATGCCCTACAGAGAGCCTCACTTGGAGTTTGATTACAATAGTCTGATGTTCTGATTTGTGAATTACACTCAAGAACCATTTATCCCCTCATGCAGATGCAATCTAACCTCATCAGTCCTGTCTGACAGTCTGAGTGGTGCTTTTAAAGCTTTTGGGCGCATTTGATCATGGGGTCAGCTTGACAATTCTGCTTGAGGGGATTTGTCAAAGCCATGAGAGTGCACATTGGATGCCAGTGTGTGAAGGATGTAGTATCACCTGCGTTAGCCTTCATTAGCTAGGCAGGACCTCAGTGGTGTATATATATTTGCACTATAACATAAAAGAGACAAGCCTTAAACCAAAAGCGTTACACAGTTTCATCCAAATCTTCAAGTTTCAAAACGTTTTCATTCAGTCTCTTCCCATTCATTTTCAGCTCTGTATGATACGTTACATTTGAGAAAGCCAAAGAAAACAGGCAGTACCCTGAGGAAGGCTGTACTCTCAGGACTTCCAACCCAACGGAAAGCAGGAAGAATGGCAAAGGAGACACAAACCCAATTACAAAGCTGAATGGTAGGTCCAAGCTTCCTCAAAAGAAGGGAAGTTCAAGGGTGTGCAGACAGTTTGGTCCTTCAGAAGCAAAGGAGGGACTTGGAAACAGCCAGTGACCCACCACTTGGAAAACCTGACAATACTTTGTCAGCAAAAGCATATTCTGAAACAGTAGCACCTGCCTAAAAACAGAAGGAGGTGAGATTTTCCATGCTCAGTGGGCAGGCTTATGGAAACGGTGTCAGAAGAGGAGCTGATGACTCAAAAGCTGGTCTTCAAAGCTTTCCAAAATGCGGTTCAGGAAAGCTTTACAGCAGCAACTTTAGGAGGAGAGGTTTCTCCAATTACTAGCATGAGGCGGGAGCAGAATCACAGCTTCCCAACATTGAGGACCTGTCACTTCTTGTATTCTTTTCTGGCTCATTTCTAATGGAAACAAGATCTGATGAAAGGATACTCACATGGTTTACTCTCCTAAAACAAAGCCGTTGTTAGATTTTATGCAGTGAAGCTGCAGGACACCTATGTGGTAGTTGCTATTTTCGTTCACTTCAAACTGTAGATATTCCTAACTATCGTAACTCTGATGACGGTCAGAGTTTACACAGAACCCTCAGCAGTTTGGCAGCTGAAGACAACAAACCCAGAGCACACAGAACTGTAGCCGCCTGCACAATCTCTTCAAAACCTCAACCAGCAACAGGAACTGGATGGCAGAGGAGGGCTTCAATACAACATGAAAATTCACAAGTGGGAAAGCATACAGAAACTTTCCATTCAGTGTTTTTTCATTTCAGTTTGTTCTGTGGTATACGTTGGCCCAGCTCAATAACTGGGAAGATGAATATATTCTCCTGGGAGAGAAGAGCGGAGCTGCTGAGCAACATATTTCATCCACAGAACAACTGATAGGCCTGTATGTGGACAGGACCATGCAAGTCCATCGAAATTAATCCTAAAAAACAGAGAAGGGAATCAGTAAATTTCCATTCCCATTTGGTGTCCAGGGGCCACCAACTCTACCTGGGGGCTGAAACACCTGGTCCCATTCACTCCTCCAGAGTGTGTTTCTGCTTCAGCACAAGCATCCCGGGCTGCCCACCGCAGGGTGACGAGGACAGGTCTCTGAACTCCTGGAGCTCAGAGCACGACTCTCCCCAGGCACACCGGGAAGCACATGCTGGATGTTCTGAACTAACCGCACAGAAGAATAACGCACGGCCACTTTTGTGACCCTGACCCACAAACCATTGTCTCTAGCAGCAAACATATGGCAAAATCAGAAACAGAGCTGGGAACAAAACCACATTTTCAGTTCATTTAGTATTCCGCTGAGGAAGAAAAAAAAACCACACAAAACAGAAAAACCCAAAAAACCAAAAACATCACCTAGCTCCAGTTATCACGTCCAGCACTTAGCAACACTTGTCTTTTCATAGTTTCTATATTATATATTATACACGCATCTTTCCTCCACCTACCTTAAGAGAGCTCCAGAACAAAGAACAATTTATTCCTTCATTAGCATAGATGTGGTTCTCGGGAAAGGGAAGGTGAGCGCTTGAGGAAGGTGCCTGATAGTTGTGACAGGTCTTTTATTTTGCCTTTCCCAGCAACTGAAACCCAGAGCAGACCCACACATTTGTGTCTCGCTTGGGTAGCTACATCCTCAGTTGAGCCAAATATTCAAACCCTTGCAAACAAGCCATGGCCGAGACAACACCCTCCCACCTACAGCTGACCACGCTGGGACACGTTCCCATTTCCCTACCTCCCACCGAGTTGCAAAGGGAACTGAGTACCTATAGCTTTACAGCTTCTTGGAAGAAACCATCACAAAAAACTTTATTTAAAACAAGGATTCTGATGTGCCTTAAGAAGTTTTGTTCCCCGAGTCTGAAAACAGCAAAAGAAAAATGAACTTCTTTGTATTTTTTTCTTTTTCAGAGGCAGGGAGCTTTGGACCATCCTGTTGCTACATTTTTATTCCATTACAGCCCACTTGAAATCTTCCAAGTCTATTTTTACACTGATAATAATAGGATTTTGCATTTATAGAGCATGCTACAAACACACGCATCCACCATCTCTTTGGGAGGCTGGGAGGGAAGTGCTGAAGAGCTGTGGAAACCAGGCACAGGGTTAAATAGCAGAGTCCATATCAGATTAAGAATGGGGACTCTGGATCTCCTGGTTCCTCTGCCTTGCGCACATTCCTGAATTGTCTGTTTTCCAAAGAATTTAAATAGCTTTCTTGGAAAATGTGATCAGTACATTTTCATCTTGGTTTTCCTTGGAAAAGACTTCACCTAACCACACTGGTTGCCACCCCCACTCCCAAGTAACTTTCAGATCTGCTAACTGGTTTCACACAAATTTGAGAGGATCAGTGGCCCTGAGGATGGTCCTACATTCCTGCACTTTTTGGAAACCAGCAATTGAGCAGAGGCCTTCAGGATAGTGTCTCCAGAGAGGGAGAATGGAGCTGCTCTACACTCTGCCTGGCAGCACAAACACACACACATCTGTATACACAGACATAGACACAAACGTACATGTTACGTGACAGACCCACCAACACCTGCACAGCTACGGGCCAGCTATTTCCTGCCTTGTGGACTTCCACATGGGACACGCGAGGACAAGAAACTGGGCGATGGCAGCACACAGCTTTCAACGTGCCGCATCTTTTGGGCTGCTGGCCTAGCTGACACACGGAGCAGGGCTGAGGGGCATTGTGCGGCCACGCTTCGTCTGGTGGGAGCTCTGGGTAGGTTCAAGAAGGTTCAGGGGGTGAAAAGCACACCCAGATGGAGGACAGTGCACGAGACGATGCGTTACAGCACTTTCTTCATCCACCCGCTGGAAGACAGCCGATCCCTCTGGTGGCTCCAGGAGGGGAAGCCTTCATGCTCTCCCAGAGAGGTGATGCGCTGGGTGATCTCTGTCCCTTCCCAGCTGGGCTCCAGGAGCGTCTCTGTCTTCAAGGCCAAAGGCCAGGCACGGTCAAGTGTTTTTCTGCACTTTGAAGAACGTTATGGACTTCAGCTAAGATGCAGGCCTCCTAAATGTTTCCAGCAAGGAGGAGACCTTTTTGATATTAACATTTTGATGTTAACATAAATAGACACACAACTTCTTCATAAAGAAGGAAAAAAGAAATATTCTAGCTCTTTCTCAAACTACGTAACTGTCACGAAAACATCTTTCACTTGCAAACAGGTCAGCTTGGAGCAGATAACATCTTGTTTTTACAAAGATGCTAAAGACCACCAGCTACTTTATTATCACAATCAGAACCACTTTATTGTAACAAAGAGCTTCAAATTTGATCTGAATCACAGAAGTAACTCTGAAGCAAACAAAATTAGATTACTCCTTTCTTGTTTCAGCAGGAAAATCATAAAGCATTTGAAGACAACATCTCTTTGTAAGATGCATGTTACTTTTTTTTTTTCTTTTCCTTGAAGCTAAGGGTATCGTGTTCCAGAACAGGAGAGAACAATGAGGCAGAGACAGAACCATTACTCTGGAATATGACCTGGGAATAGTGATGGTTTCTCCACAGAAAAGTACTCATGCTCAAATATGACTGATGAGCACCGCAACACCCATTACACGAGCTGGCCTACAAGCAAATTGAGATGCATAGAATATTGTCTTTACGTTTTCCTTGTGTGCTATGTCACCTTTCTGAAGGAAAAAAATAATTAAAAAAAAGATAACTGAAGTTTCATAGACACATCAGTCCCTGACTCCTCTTCAGAGCTGCACAAAATGCTGTTAAAAAGGCAAGATTTTTTTGTTTTGTATGTGATAATGGATGTTTGTCCAAAAGAAGAGTATTGAGACTACCAAAGTAATTTTGAAAGGTCACCGTATCTGTTGCACGTCTGAACTTCTTTCCTGTGGAAAGCAGAGCATCAGAGAAGGGGAAGGGTGCACACCAGTATCCCATGCTAGGATGGAGTAGGGATGCAAGCAGTGCACAGGCCCAAACCTGGAAACAGCCTTCACAGCACTTTTTCCAGCCTCTGTTACACAACGTTAACTGTTAGTGGAAAAATCATAGGAGGTTCATTTTGTTGATTTTTATCCAGTTCTAGCTCATGTTTTCTATCCAATGTTTCAAGGACAAGCGGATCACTCCTGTGTAATTTGAACAGCAGTGTTTTTTAAAAGGATTGTTTGGGTCAAAACTGCAGAACAGGACATTTCCTCAGGCATATCTCAATCAAACAGGAATTAAAGCTTAACATGCAGAGGAGAAGGCAGGCCTCAACCACATGTTGAGATCCTTCAATGCCTAAAATACCCCCAGGACCAGCTCCAAAAAGCCACCCAAGCTCAGCAGGAAGTGTTCCCCTAATTTTAATAACATTTTACTCAACAAAATCTTGCATTTGTACTAGACAAAGTAATCCATCAGCACTTGACAACTAAAATGAATACAGTAAACTCGGACACCTTTAGGTTACTACCAAGTTTCTTTAAGAAATAAAACCAACAGTACTGAACCTCTTAAACAATTAAAACCCCCAGAACTTCCTATTTCATAAAAAAAATGGAGCTGTACTGCAAGTCCTTCCTCACAGCAGTTAGTGAGGAAAAGCAAGCATACAAGTCTTGCTGATCTGTACTTACGCTGAGATAATCCCAGGTGCACAAGGCTGCATCTGGACATAAAAAAAGTCAGATGTGAAGAGGACAAGACAAAGGTAGGCAAGGCACAACAGCCTGTTCGGAGACACAGCACGTCTGCAGAGAAAACTGTCGCTGCTATTTATTTCATATCCCTGCAGCCCAAAGCTGGTAGCTGGCTTGTGTAACAAAGAACTGAATCCTGCAGAACACCAGAAAAACTGAATTCAGCAGGGAAGTGGATGGCAAGCCAGGCAAAGGAGTTTAGAAAAAAAGAATACTACAGTATAAGATAATTTCTAGGGATAATTCATGATCTAGCTATCTGAAGAGTCACAGAATCATACAATGGTTCGGGTTAGAAGGGACCTTAAAGATCATCTAGTTCTAAGCCCCGAATCATTCCATTGGTTCACTTCTCCCGTTACCATTTGGATGCAAGACATGGCAATAAGATCATATGGAACATGCATGAGAGCAGCTCACTGCTCTTAACGACAAGACGGATGTAAATTCACAGCAGCATGGTTAACATCTGCGGACTGACACCAGCTTTACACACAGTTAAACTCATATTTGTTCAGTGGGGCTGATAGGACAGTCAGGATCAGAAACCAGCTAATCAGAAAAAACTCAAATTTTAGTAACAGCCTTGGTCCAAACTGAGGGCAGAACTACATCTGTTCTTACACTAGCCACTCTCTTTTCTAGCTTCATGCCTGCCCTTGGTGTAGAGAGGGTCTAGGATATATCTTTCAAATCCCGCTCCTTCTTAACAGCTTTCCTCAGGAAGGGGAAACTTTTCTGCTTGCTGCCCCCAATAACCTTCAGCGTTCCTCCTTACCGTGGAAGTCTCTGTCTGACAAAACTCTTCTATATGAAAGAAAAAACCAAATGTGTTACGCCAGCAAAGCAGTTTGCAAAGGGCTTGCTTTCATAGGGCCTTTACTACCAGCTGCTATTAGCCCTCCACTTTAATCAGCATTAATTCACCAAAACAGATGAAAAGAATGCATGCTTGGGAAAGCCCTGATTTAGGAATGGGAACACAGAACCCAAGTTCAACCTTACTGCAAAACAGCAGAAATGTTATGGAGCATTTATAAATGTGGATCTATACACATCTGGCACATCTTCAAAAGTAAATTGTCCTACAGATTTTTTTTTAAAAACCTGTGTAGTAAGAATTCTCACTTTTCAGCATTTAAAGTCTCTTAAAACAGCTTCCTCATCCTTTCACACAGTACTTAGGCACCATCTAGTGGCTTTCAACAGCAATAAACAGAAAACTAAATAAGCATTTTACCGCCCAAATGCTTAACTTTAAAAACCTGTGCGTTTAGTTGCAGAAATATTCATAGAGTCTTCTTTAGATATATAATTTGTCTTGCCATCTCCCTAAAAATTCTCTTGGTCCTCTGATGGGAATTTTCCAGCTACAGTTATTAAACATCTGAAGTAAAAGGGTATTAAATTAAAGTTCATTCCTGTGCAAACGTGACTGAGAGGATGGGCAGGTTAACAGCTTGCAGACAAGAGCTATTAAGTGCTGCTGTGCCTGTTAAATACAGCAGCTGCTGTGTCCCTCCCCAGCCAGGTTTCCGCACAGTATCTGCTCACTAGCCCAACCTGGCTAGTACAAACCTGTCACTCCCAAGGAGATGGTGTCTCACTCGACTCCTGACATCTTCAGCATCAGCTCCCTTCACAGTCAACTAAGAAACAAGCACTTCCAGACCGTAATTCAGATGATCTATTGTAGAAGTTTACCTTCAGGTGAGACGAACTGCATCCTAGAAGTGTCTCATTTCCTTATTTCCATTACAAAGAGAAGCTAGAGGGCTTTCTCATCACACATCTCGAATCCCATCCAGGGTGTCTGACCAAGAATCTCGCCTAAGTGTCGCCCACCTTGCAGTGAGCTCTAAGCAGACAGTAAAAGGAATCTGAAAGCAGGGCAACTATGCTAGTTACAGACCTTACACCCAAGTTAAACACCAAAAGTGACAGGTAGCATACTGTCACGGAAAACTTGATTTCAACACTGTTCTGTTCTCAGAATACATCTCACCCTGCTGCTCAGCTTGGTTAGAATGATGAAAGTAGGTTTGTCTTATAGCAGGAAGAGCGTAAACAGTTCTGCTCCTGCCTACATTAAGGTTATACAACAAGCTATGCTTATATTTCAGTTCCCCAAGGCACTAGCTGAAGGTTCACCACAGTTTAGTCCTCTTTGGAAGAGCTTTACCAATTCTAAAAACTCACTATCTTCAAAGGGAAGGGGAAAAAAAGAGCAGCCATCAAAGAAACGTGAAACTTCACGAATTTATCAGCTGCCACGTCAGAGGTCAAAAGCAGGTATTTTAAAGTCATTTTACCATCTTACATAAACAAGAAGACAGAGTTCACCAAAACCAGTCTAGTCTGTCCACAGAGATCATATCCATTTAAAAAGAAGGTGAAATAAAAAAGGTAATAATAAGGAAAAAAGAAAGTTGATCTAGTTCATGATTTGTGGAGTGTGGGATGGATGAAAGGTCTTTAACTCCCTAATACAGCTTTTTCTGCCTATTCTCATTCCAAGGAGCTTTACTTTTGGTCACACACAGTTTGAGGCTTGCACCCAACAAATCATAACTGCTTTTTCTAGAGCATGGCTCCAGCGCGCAGCAGAACCACTTAGAGTTATTACTCCAGAGTGGTGTCCCTCAGTTTCCCATCCACAGGCTATCTTTTCACCTTCACCTAAACTTTCATGGAGGGCTGCAGGTGGCAGACTGGCTCTTTTATGCAAAGAAAAGGAAGAAATCTTCAACGGTTTCAAACTTCCTTGCCCTGAAAAACTGAAGAGGGAAACTAAGGCTACGCAATACCTATCTTGCCGTTGGGTTCCTATCTTTATCAGCCTAGACTTGTAAATAAACCACAAGATAACTAAACCCGTTTTTCTTTATCAGTTATTTCACAAAACCTGGGAAGATTGGCAGCACCAAGTTGATTATAGTCTCTCCCTTTAAACTGAATTTTTTTAAAAAAAATTTGCACAAACCCCTACGTTGTACAGCCTTACCTCCTAAAAATCTTGAAGGGGCTCCCACCACAGGGAGCAAACACTCCTTCCTTCGCAGCATGGAGGAGGACACTGCTAGATGGGCTGGAAAACACAGTAGCAACCCCTGAGCCAATCCTCTCCCAAGCCTCCATTTGCCTCTGAACTACTCCTGGCTGCAATGGCAGCTTTACTCTAAATTTGCAGCAGGTGCCTCCACTCATGGATAAAGGGGGCAGCCCCCCTCGGTTACCGTGCTGTGTGGGGAGGGGGCTGGGATTTGCCTTCACACGCACCTCAGCCACGGGGGACTCTTCCCTTGGAGGAAGTGGGTGCGGCGGATATTCCAGGAGCCTGGCTCTGAGCCGGGGGTTGTCCCAGCCGGATCACCCCCCCCTCAGGCAACCCCGGGGGCCCGCTGGGGCCTACACGGCCCTCCGCATGCGGGCCGTGAGGAAAGGCGGGGGGGGCTTCCACAGTTTCGCTGCTGCTTGCACCGACCGAGGTGGGCCCCCCCCGGGGAGGACGGCAGGACGCGGGGCGGGCGGCGGGACCTGGGTGGTTTTCACCGTCGAGGCCTGAGGCGTGGCCTGAGGCCTAGCGCCCGGCGGGGGCCGCCCGGTGGCATTCGCGCGGCGGGAAGGGCGCTGCTGAACCCCGGCAGCGGCCCCCGGGCACCGAGGTTCCCGGTCCCCGGGGTCCTCGCTCGGCTGTGGGGGGGGGGGCCCGGGCAGAGGCACAGTAGCCGTCGGCAGGGATAGTACTGATAGGTGGCTCCATAGCTCAGTGGTTAGAGCACTGGTCTTGTAAACCAGGGGTCGCGAGTTCGATCCTCGCTGGGGCCTTTCTATGGTTTTTTTTTAATTTCTTTTTATTTTTCCTCCCCTGACTAAGCCGGCGCTTTCCCTCCGCGGGCGCGGATCCGCCTCCGCGGGGGCAGAGGGGAAGGGAGGGCGGTTCCCCGCAGCGGGGTGCTGCTTTTTGCATCCCCAGAGGGCGGCGGTAGGCGACAGAGGTGACACTGGACCTGCAAAGTGACGTCACTGGCTTTGGCCCCCTCTTAGGCCAAGGGTAAGGGGTCTAAGCCAGGCCCTGGCTCCCCTACGCAAATACATACGCTTCCCTGGAAAAGAACATCTGAGGTTTGTTACTGCCCCGCTTCCACCACCGGTGATGCCGCCCCATGGTCCTCGCTCTGCGGCTTGTCCTCACAGCACCCCATGGCATCTCCATGGCCGGGGCTGCATGCCAAGGAGCACAGCCGCTGCCGAGGACCCCTGCATCCCCCCAGCTCAGCTCTCAACGCCGGGAAGAGAAAAGGCTGAGGCAGGGAGAGCTGTGGCCACTACCCAGCCCTTCTCTGCTGGCCAAGAGGTCCTCTCCAGCAGGGCAGAGGCCAGCATGTGGCCAGATAACAGTTCGATCCAATTGCTTATCTCTAACTAGCATTTTAGGGGGGTTGCTCAGTTTCTATTGGGTTTGTTTGTTTTTAAGATATGTTGAACAAAGATGATCCAAGGGCTGGAGCCCCTCTGCTGTGAGGACAGGCTGAGNCTCTATGATTTCCAGCCCTTACTGAAGCCTTTGGAACATGCAGGTGATCATACCTTGAAAAAATACTGCTTAAAAAAAATTAATTCCATTGTCTGAAAGACAACTACTAGTAAAATACACTTTTTACTGCACTTCAGTTAAAAGGAGGGAAAAAAAAGAGAGAAAAAGGTGAGGTCATTGACATGTCTATTTCATATTCTTGGATAAAAGATGCAAGTCCTGAAAGCTGGAGGCACTGGATTTATTAGACAGCCATATACATCCAAATCTTAGCATTGAATGTCCATCAGAAACTCTCACAACTACGTATGTCAAAAAAAGGACACAACAGCAGGATTTGTGAAGAAAAGTGAGTATTAGGCTGGTGCTGTTCAGGTTTAACAGAACACAGAGACTGGTAACACTGGCATTAATGGAGGTACATCGTGGGGAGCCAAATGATTCTCTTTTTGGTCAGGATTCAAAACATTCATTTCACCAGAAGTGACTTACTTTTTCTGGGAAATTGTGGAGCTTCAAAAGCTGCTTCTTAATCTACTCTCCTTCCTCTTCTTCAGTTTTTCCTTAGCTAGCGCTGCTTTCTTTGGAAGAAGCTTCTTGTTTCTGGTTAGGCGGGAGCTCTTCGTTTTTGGCAAGGGTGGTGCTGGTGTAGTTCTGGAAGTATGCGAAACCTTTTCTTTCTGCTTTGGCCTCTGATGTTTAGCCTCAGCTTTGATTTTCTGTCTCTTTTTACCAGATGGAGCTGGTTTCACTGTTGATGCTTTTGTTTTGGTGGATGAGGTCTTTTTAGCTTGCTTAGAAGAAACTGTTGGGATGGCTGCAGTGGGGGTAGAAGATTTTTTCAGAGGCTTGGCTGTTGAAGGTTCATTAAGCAGCTCAAGGACAGTCTCTGAGGAAAGTAATTAACATGGTTCAGCATCCTGCTTTAAGACAAAAGGCTAATTCAGAGATGTGACTGATACAAACTCTTATTAGAGCTACAGTTAAGAAAAATAGCTGACATTCTGAAAGAAGAAATACACGCTACGTAAACCTCTCCTTCCATCAAAAGAGCCTTAGGTTTCTTGGAAATAAAATCTGTTTAATTTTAGAAATGATGAATGCATAGTTAAGGGAAATAAGTCCAGACAGAATATGATGAAACCTTGCACACCTCTTTGGCAGACTTAATAATATGAATTTTTCATGTTACACTAATATCTGGAAATCCTAGACAAGATAACCCCAACTTGCTCAACACCGTTTCTACTCAATAACAAGATGTAGACCCTGCTGTAGTTGCCTGGGACATAGGACAGGAGCCAGGAGAAAGGAAGTTTGACTCCCCTAGATTTACAGAGAGGGGATTATTTGACTCAAGGAACTTGTCACAGAGCCAGGGACAAGGCACTCTGAACTTCCCAGACCAAATACACTGCCTGAATCAAAGCCAACAGTTCCCTTCTGAGGCCTGTTTGCACTATTACTTGGCAACACTTAGGAAAAAAAAATAATTAGACTGGGATTAAGAAAAGGCATGGCATCTAGTAGATGACAGAAGCACACGTTAAATATAACGTAACTTCAAGATTGCTCCTGCTCAGTGTTTTAGTTTAAGAGTGCTAAAGATTTCAGTCGCGTGCTTGCAAGATGATTATATGTTTTGCTTCTCATTAAATTAAAGCCTAACAACTTACTTGCACGTGGAACGAATGGTATCCGTTTACTCTTTGTTTTCACTGGAACAGGCTTGTATTTACACTTCCCTGGTGGAGCTCTCCTTGGAAAACAGAAAGCCATATGCAGATATCTGAGAGATTGTTGAGGAAGTTTATTTATTCCAGAGGCACACATCAGCCCCCCATTGTCACTGGCCTCTGCTGAAAGAGGCATGAGAGCACTTTAGGCACCTGGAGTGCAATGTAGGTGGAATTTAAAAGCCTAACTCAGGACTGCAAGCCATAAAACCCCTGCCTGAATAGCAACAGCAGCTGGAAGGCTGCAGCTTCTCTTCTACCATCCTTCTGGTTGACTTTCTGCCATGAGGAAGTCTGGACTGTGTTTATCCCACGTCAATAGCTGGTTTCTTTGTGTGTAGCCCACCACTGAATTCAAGGGCACAGATTAGGTGCATTCAGCTACGTGTCCCGCTGCCGGAGGCACAGCACAACGCTGTTTCTAGAAGCCTGGTGGATGCATTGGTTGAACTTCAGACTGTCACTTTGAGTTGTCCTCACCAATACCGGCTCATGCATCACACCTTGCAGTGGAAGAGTCTCATTCACGCAAACAATGCTTGCCGGTGACGATACTTTCCACTCGTAGCATCAGGATCTCTGTCCATGCAGCAGAATATTCCCACACAGCCCCACAAAAGTTAGTGCCACCTTCGAAGGGTGACACTTCGGACCCAACATAGTGCTGCAGCAAGAGGGGTGAAACAGGAACAGGCAAGGAGGGAGGAAGCAACAACTGCAAAGAAAGTCTATCCATGTTCCTCCCTGACAACCTCCCACAGTGTAAAAGCGCACCAAAAAACCCCCCACGTTTTCCCTGAGGTAAAGCTGTCACATGTTAAATGACAGGAAGGGGGAAGAGCAACAGACTCGTGTTTTCTGTTACCCACCAAAGGAAGTGCTGTAGGACAAATAAGAACAGGCTCTTCCAGTTTGGCACACTTGACAGCAAAAAGCAAAGCATGACCTAAGGCATCACATTCTCTTGTGATTAGTATTCTTTGGATAGGGGCAACAGCCAAGTCCTTCCTCCACGCCATTTCAATTAAAAGAAAAAAAAAGTTACTAAAGCATGGTTGTCAGCAGTGCTTGTGGGGTTTTTTGGGAGGGGGTTGCTGTGGGTTTTTTCCCCCCCCCCGTCTCTCCTCTCTACTTTTGGGGATTTGGTGCCAATGCAGGCAGAGGCACGCCAGCCACTTTGCTGTCCCTGAGAGCACGGGAGGAGAGGCAAGCTGAAGTGAGGGCACGGGGCACTGCTGCCATCCGCTTTCCTGTCAGGTTCCTCGGGAAGTCTGAGTCGCCCTCAAGTAGATGGCAGCAACCCTGCCAATGTTTTGGAGCAGGCGTTTGCATGGCTTGTGACCTTTGCCAGTGTGTTTGCTCAAGCACAGGCAAGAAGCAGGGAGTGTTTGGGCTGGACAGACTGGAACTGTGCCCATCAGAGGGGCCAGTTATCCCACCCGCCGCTCACAGTGAGATGGAAATAGAAGAATCCTGTAGACAGCACTAAAATGCAAAGGAGAAAGGAAACGATCTCTGCTGGTGATACGATCAGGCCAGAGTGCAACCCAGGTTCTGGAGGTGTTGGGGCTCTCTGCTCCAGGGCCAAGCAAGGTCAGCCTCCAGAGGAGCAGTTAGCGCTTTGCACGCCCTGGACAAGCTCAAAAAGCACTTAAGCAAACAGAACAACATCTGGGCTAAGGTAAACAAGGGGAAACCAGAAAATACTCCCTTGTCTGTTTGGAATTTATTCTTGTAAGTGCCTGGTCCTGCTCTAGAAGTGATGGATACAGAGCTCCAAAAGCACAGGGAAGAAACGGCTTCTTTCTGGGAAGCCCTTCTCAGCAGTGAAACCATCGCTGTTCTGTCAGGAGCTTGCTGCCCCTCGTGGGGTCATCATAACGCGGTGCATTACTGCACACCAGTCCTCAGGCGGGAAGTCTCCTGGACAGGCTCCCACAGGCTGCTTGTGAAACAGAAAGCTGCATTTCTCCCTTTACAGTGGGAAAGAGGAGAGGATTTATCATCCTCATAGCCTTCATGGCGCATTAAGGAGTGGCATAGGGACTGCAGGCCTTTTTTTTTGTGAAACAGAGCATGCTCAAGCTCTCTGCATTCATGCTAGCTCACTAATTTATTTATTTATTTTACTTTAAAATGTTAGTCAGCTACAATTAATGCAGTTCAAAAACTTCCTGGCAGGCAAGAAATTGTTAAAGGCAAGATACTTCTCAAGGAGTCACAGCAAGTAGAAGACTCAATTTCCTATTTCCATCACCTTGGTATAGAGTTTGACTGAACTATCTAGCTTTGGATTTAACTGCCCAAGAAAACATAACTTGTTTTCTTCTTTTTGTTAATGTCTGAGATCTCAGCAACAGCACAGACACATTAGTACTGTATCTACTTTACAGGGTGGTTTGGAACTCATTTAATGCTTTTTAGCAAGATCAAAAAGCTTGTGAGGGGAAAAATTGACATAAGCATGCTTATTATTCTAAAACCAGACTTTAGCAGGGATAACTGCTTAATGGCAAATGTTTTGCTTGGAAAAACTCAGGTTCAGGCTCCAATTATTATTTGGAGACTGCATGAACCACCAGATTCTTCTTTGTGAAGAAAACTAAACCATGGACTGCAATTTATTTATTTATTTGAAAATGCATGGCAGATATTTGACATCATGACCCTGAAGGATATGACTGTAATTTTTAAAACACCACTGTGCTATACTTCAGATATGCACCCAAGGAGAAATGATTTTGATCCTTACTGTCACAGACCTTTATGGTGTCTGAACTCTGTCTATTTCTGGGTGCACAGATATGATAAGCGAGGAATAAATTCACTAAAACTGACTAAAGTTGCACCAGATGTACAGGGAGCGAACAGAAACCAAGGAGTGGATGTGGAAGTCAGTGAGATTGTGTATCAGCAGTACTTAGCATTCTTTCTATTGTGATAGCTGGAGAATGTATGGTGATTGATTAGATAAGAATTTGGCACTGAAAAACATCTTTAATTACTAACCTTGCAGGATCAATAAACTTGTAGAGTGATCCATGTGGTGCATAGGCACTGGGATAAGAAGTAGACATAAAATACAGCTCACCTAAATGGAAGTGAAAAAAGACGACTAGTTTCAGATTCAATTGCCTAAGCTGAATCTCAAGTTCTCTGTTTCCCTCCTTCCTTGCTCTTCACTAATTCACATGATCAGAAAAGAAAATCTCTCCAGTCATTCCCTCAGTCACATCTTATTTTCAAAAGCTGGGCTTTGCTCTCGCCCTTCCCTGTGCAGGAGGACTCCCAGGGCCACTAGGTGATCTCTTGGTTGCAGCAGGATTCCACGCAGAACCAGAGGCCCTGGATTGAGCAGAGTGCCTGAGCAGGACCTTCATTACCTCATCTCAGTGGCCCTCCAAAAGGTTACTTTTTGTCTGTATAAATATGTATTTTTTAAACTTGTTTGTACCAAAGAAGCAGCCAGAAGCTACAAACAGAGGGGAAGACCACACAAGTATTTAGCCATCTTGCAGTCATATTAAAAAAAAAAAACCAACAAGGGCTAAATTGGCTAATCCATGGAAGACAGAAGCTTCTTATTCCTGTATGGTTGCTGAGGATAGCAACTGCTCCCCACACCTTCCCTTCAGCACCCACTAGAACGATATCCAGGCAAGTTATAGTAGTTTGCGAAAGAGACAAAGCTGCTGTTTTTCAAATTGCATAACGATACCATATTGATTTCTATAAGAATAAGCAGTAGAAGAGACATTTAACATCCATTCAACTCCACGTGTTGTTAGAACAGTTGAAAATGGTACATATTCCACAACAAAGCCTGCGCCTCCCTACATCTTTGACACAATATGGTAGCCAGACAATCTAGGATCTTTTACAAGCAAATCTCTTTCCTGCTGAATTGTTAAGCATCAGAGCTTATTAAAGCACATCTGTGTTCTCACAAAAATCTGTAGTCACTCTTTGTTTTACATACCTCTTCGCCAGGAAACTATACGAAAGCAAACAAAACATGCATTGGTACTTTCACCTTGGTGAGAGACCTGGTCATTGTGACCAGAGCAATAATCCTATGCACTGAGACATTTCCACTCAGCTTTCAAATCAGTGGCTTTCCTCATCCCCAAATAAAGACTTGGTGCCTAATCCACAGTGCAAAGTGCTGCTGTTGTGAATATGACTAAGGAATTTATACAAACGAAGAGGAGGAAATTCAGACAAGCTGTAAGAAATCAAGTGAGGATGAGCTGCTGCAGTGAAAGAACAAACTGCATCGATGCAGTCTTTTTATTAGTGAAACAGCATAAACAAACAACAACAAAAGGACAGGGAAAGGCTGAAAGAAACAGGAGTTCAAACTCCTTAGAGAACCTAGAGCACTCAGACTGCAAGTTCACATGAGGATCAGCCTCCTGAGCTCTCCATCGAGCCGATCTACAATAGCCTCACAGGGCAGGAGACCTCTCTGAACCCCACAGCAACCCGACCTGCCGTGCTGGGATAACCACAAACCTGGTTTGCAGTGCCTGCTCTCTAGTACACCGTGAGGAGCAACATAATTTTACACATTTTCCCTACACCACAGAACTGGCAGTAGTTTCCAATAAAGGTATGGCTAGCACGATACCTACCTGCTTCATCCTCAGCAAACGAGATGATGAATTTGCTATAAGAACTGATCATTCCGGGGAAAGCACAAGCTTTTGTGCTGCCAATGCAGATATCTTGCTTCTTCCACTTATTTGTTTTCTCCTCTTCCTCTAAAGCCATAAGGCGACTGGATGAAAAATAAAACCCTGTGTTTTATGTTTCCATTATCAAAATTAATTCCTGTCAAAATCATGCATTACTAGAAAAAAAAATAAATGTCAGTGAGGACCTTGACTGTTGACTGGCCTTAATGTTTGACTTTTGGAAAAACAGACCTGAACAAAAGCAAACCTATCTTAAGGATTCTAAGTTGGAGGAAGTTTAGATTCCAACTAAAATATTGTCATAATGGTCAAACAGAGCCCTTAATCTAATACACAGACACATGGGATTCTCATTTGCTCCAGCTGAAAAGCTTTCAGGATATTCTGATATGCTTATTTGCCCAGATAAGGTAAATATGGGTACAGAATGGGAGCTGCAGAGAAAAAAAATTAGTCTCACCCGTTCATGAAATCACCAAAAATATAGAGGCCGTTCAAATTGGGCGATTCACATCCTCTGTATACATAGCCTCCAGTGACTGACTTCCCCACGTTGCGGCCGTATGCAAATATTGGAAGAATGTCATCTGTGAAATACAGAAGCACGAGAAGCGAGAAAATTTACATCCAGAGAGCATCAGAAAGCGACTGCTCAATGACACCAACAGGCACAAAAATTACTAGAAGGACCCCAGTACAGTTGAGCAAACAGCACAGTTAAATTTCCGCGGGAATTCAGTCATTTACTCCAGGACAGAACAGATCCAGGAGCTTTAAGGAGCTCTCTGTGTAGTTGCTTATCAAAGCTTAGTCATGATGAGCTTCCGTAACACATAGGACCAAGATTCGCTGCATCAAGTGAGCAACGCAGAAAGGTATCAGCCTGCAGGAATAATTCTCTTACAGGTTTTGTGATTGCACCAATTGTTTTAGCAGGAGTTGTCTTTACAAACTGCAGTAGTTTTAGAGAAGGGAACAAAATCAAGCAATTCCAAGTTAACATCTTCATAGGTTTGCTGATGTTCTTGGCATAGAACGTGCCTCTGGCAATGTTAAAATTGAATTTAGCCCTTTCTTGGGTTGAATATCGGATCCTACAAAATTTTAGTCTCATCTTCACTTTTTTCCCCTGGATCAAGTAGCTTCTCTTTAACGATGAGGATAAAGATCACAAATGCAGTTCATTAAAAACCATAGGCTACCAGCAAAATCTAATTTAGTTTTGTTATCAATTGAGGATTGAGCCATTAAAAACCAACAAACAAACTCGAAAGCCATGTGGTTACCAGCATAGCAGAGGAGAAATGTTGATAACATACTCTACACTTGCCTGCTCACACAAATGTTTCAGAAACATCCACATGAGCTTGAGAGCAGGTGTTTTCTTCCAACAGCTTAAAGAACATTGTAACAACACCCAGTCGTTCTACCATGCTTTCCAAAGAGCTTTATGAAGACCACCAATATCTACTCTTTTTCAAGGCAGGAAGTGAGTTTATCCATCACACCCACAGTCAGACACAGAGCAGAGCTTTTGGGTGTTCTGCTGCAGCACCCTACTTGCCAGGACACACTGCCTCTTCCACAGGATTTGTTTCAGGATCTCAGCATCAGCCTGGTCCGCTCTCCTTAGCCATGGCTCAGAGCTTCTGAAGAGAACACAGTATTGCTTTTCTACTTAAACCCAATCCACTGCCTTCCTGACTTCACTGGGAAAATTCCATCTGCAAAAGACACAGCCTTTGCCCCTAAACACCTTGTCCAGTGCAGTGTATTCCACTGCAGGAATTCCCTGAATAAGCAGGGCATCATTTCATACCAACACTGCAGGGCTGGGGAGAAGGAATATTCTGCTCTTAAGTAGTAAACAATCTCCTTTTAACACACAACACTGGATTATTTAGCTTCACTGGAAAAAATGGAGCTATAGTCTAGTAAATGCAGGTGTATAATAAAGTCATCTGTGTAAGAAATTTCTTCCTTACCCAAAGAGGAATTGTGGCAAAGCTTTGTGTCGTAGCATTCAAATCCCTCCTTTGCTCTCCAGCCATAGTTTCCCCCTTTAACAACAATGTCGATTTCTTCAAATCTGTTCTGCCCAACATCCCCACAGAAGATTCTCCCTCTTCCCTTTTTCGTGACAGGGTCCCCTCTGTCAACAGCGCAGCGCCACATATTCCTGACCCCATAAGCATAAACCTCAGGGTGGGCCTTGGGATCCGACACAAATGGATTATCAGGAGGGATGCGATAAGGCTTTCCATCAGGGCTTTTTCCATTCACATCAATCCTCAAGACTTTTCCCAACAAAGCACTCCTAAAGAGAACAACAGAAAGAGACAAATCCCAGCATTGCAGACAACTGGAAATGAACAATTCTCTCCCTCTCCTCCCTTTTCAAAGGAAAAGTTAGTTGCCCAAAAGAGATGAACCAACAGCTGGTATGTCTTACAACCTTGTTTAAGTCACAGAAGACTTTTCCCCCTCTCAACAAATTGGATTCCCTCAGGTTTCAAAATGTAAAATTCAAATATTTGAAGTACTGCATTGGACAGACTTGCAGGTGCACAAGCACTTTTGGGAAGCACCCTTACTTTCTTCTTCCATCTTGTCTCATATCCAAACCCTGCGGTGGACAAGCTCAAGGCTTTCAACTGCCCTCCTACTTACTTGTTCTGAGCATTCCCAAATTTTCCAAAAGGGTCTCCAGCTTTCCCTCCATCCCCTGTGAACAGATACATGTAGCCATCCACACCGAAGAGCAGCTGCCCACCATTATGATTTGCAGCTGGTTCTTCAAGCTCCAAAAGATTCCTTAAAAAAAAAAAAAAAAAAGAGAGAAATAACTCCAGATGTGACCCTGAGACACCCTGTCTCTGGTAGCTTTATAGCAGGCCAGTCATACAGCTAGACCAGGGTGACAGGGCATGTGCAGGTTCTGCAAGGGGGAAGGACAGGGACAAAGAAAAATAATTTCTCATCATGGCATGAACGTTACCTTTCCGAGAGTGGATCAGCTTTGTTGACATCAGATGCTAAAACCTTCAATTCACTGATCCTGATCTTTTCCGCTCGGTTCTTATACATGTATGAGTAATAGATATAAAACTTCCCATTGTACTTGTACTCGGGGTGGAAAGCCATGCCCAGAAAGCCTCTCTCATCCCCTATCCACGGTGTAGCCAGCACTATACTTTTAATATCCAGAAAGGGCTCCTCCAGACGGCTGCCGTCAGGTAGGTAGACCCAGATCACACCCACCTGCTCAGCTACGAACATGCGATGGGTATGGTCGTTTGCGTGCACCATGAGCACTGGGTTCCTCAGGCCATTGGCAACCTCGGTCAGACAGAGCTGGAGGCAACCTTTGCGGTCCTCCACCACCGAGCCCAGGTTGCGGTTGAGGGCCGTGTTCTTCAGCACGTTGGGGAAGCAGTAGTCCTCATCGTGTAGGTGAAGGAGGTTGCAAAAGCGCGTCTTGTTTGTCTCGCAGCATTCTTGGATGTGCTTATCACTCGTCAGCAGGCCGATGGCAGAGCGGCAGTTGAAGTGAAACTCGGAACAGTAGTCAAAACAAAGTCCTGGGAGGTTTCTTAGAGGTGTCCGAGGGTTTTCTGCATCATAGAGATGTGCAGCGTATGGGGAACATTCCTAGAAAGTAAAAGAAACTAAATATGTGGCTGTGTATAGGAGAAGCCAAGACACCTTAATGGAAGCAAACAGGTTAAAAAAAAAATAAAGAAAAATCAGTAAGGCAGAGAACGTGACAAGTTATCTTTCAAGTGGAGTAGTAGACAGTCACTCAGAATATGGCTAAAGGGGATTTAGAGGTCCATAGTTATTTCCTTTATCAAAGCACAATCAGCTGCACCCAAGTCATTCCCAAGAGAAGTACACCTACAGAGGCTGTGGATTCTCCACTACTTGAGGTATTTAAGGAGGTGACAGGCAATTTCTTCTTGCAATGTAGCCTTACCTTTGCTTTTAGACATTCCCCTTAGTTCGCCCTGCTAGATTTTAAACTAGGTACTTTGTAACCTGTACTTAATGAATTGAGAGAAGAATTCGTTAACTCCCTCACAGCAGCAACCCTTTGCACTATGGAGAATGTTAGCTGTCATTCTTCAGACTTCTCCAGACCAGCAGTCCCAAATCTAGATACATCTTTCCCATCAGCAGGCATCACTGCCTTTTTCCAGATATATTCAAGATCTTTCTTTGTTAAGCCACTTAAACCCACACCTAAGTGTAATCAAGTGTTGGGAAAGAAAGCAAGCAGGGGAAGCAAGCAAGCAAGCAGCAAGCAGGGGAAGCAAGCAAGCAAGCAAGCAGCAAGCAGGGGAAGCAAGCAAGCAAGCAAGCAAGCAGCAAGCAGGGGAAGCAAGCAAGCAAGCAGAAAGCAGGGGAAGCAAGCAAGCAAGCAGAAAGAAGAGCAAGCAAGCAAGCAAGCAGGGGAAGAAAGCAAGCAAGCAGCAAGCAGGGGAAGAAAGCAAGCAAGCAGAAAGCAAAACAGGTACAAGTCCACCTGCACCTTCAACACCATGCACAGCTCTGGTTCCCCTTCCCAAAAGCAATGTAGGGGGAAAAATCCATAGGGACAGTTAAAGATACAGAACAACTAATTAAGATGGGACTGAGAAGTTTTGCAGAGAGGTGATCAGAGTAGGGTGACAACCTGACAGAGGTTTGTAAACCTGCCACACACTGAGAAGATGCACAGGGATCACTTGTTCACCATTTCCCGCAGAAACAAAATGAGGCAGCGTTAGATAAAGATAGCAGGAGCTGGGTTTAAAAAAAAAGAAGTTGAAATTCCACCAGAAGTTGTAGGTGCTAAAGTTGTACAATGGTTAGATGTACAGGCTAAGTTAATCTCTGGTCTGATGCTGTACAACTTCGATCATGTTCTTGCGTGCATAGTGTCACTGAAGCAGACTGTAGTTGGAATTTAAAGCTGTTTCAAATAAGTAAATCTCATCTTCTGCAATTCATGTAGGTACCACTGACTCTATATGTGATCTTCAGGAAAAAAAATATCGCAAGCAACATTTCAAGTGTTGTGTATCTAATGTTCCTTCCAATATCATTAAGTTTTTAGCTGTACATTCAGGCACTGTGTTTGAATTTGCACTAAATTTAAACTCCTCATCTTGCAAAAATTCTGGGCCAGAACTTCTATAAAATATTCCCATTAAAATCCCACATCTATTTTAACGAGTGTAAAATTGCAGAAGTTGAAACAGAAGGAGCTAAATTCTGCAGAAAGATTGTTTCACTGGTTTTCATGCCAGCAGCCTGAAACGGCCTGCCCAGAGTTTTTTATTGGGCACGTACGTAGGAGGGTAAGTACATAGACAGTCGAAGAATGAACTACTACATTAGTATTTTTTGTGCCTCATTAAATAAAATTCATTAAACAACTCTGGGGTAGTTATACAAGCACTGAGATTTATTTTTGGTGCAAGTAGCAGCCTTTTCCAGGATATTTAACGCGAAGGCTACAGACCCTCATTCCAAACTTAGCATAGAAAACTGTTTCCTTTGCTCACAGAAGAGCCTGAGGGCTTTTGGCCATACTAAGAACAGACATGACTTGTAAGGTAGTAAAGCCCTTCCAACTCTTGGATGTTGCAGTAATTTTCTCACTTTTCGTTGCTGCCATTTGGTTATCAAGTGGCACAGAATGAGCTGGTTTCTGTTGCTTCTGCATCATGTCTGTAAGGAACCTCTCCTCTTCCCAGGTCAGAAGTCCCCAGCCCGCAAAGGGGAGCTAAATGCCCCAGGCCTGTCCTTGCAGCCCCACATGGCAGAACCACACCATTTTTCCCAAGTTTAAGGTCTTCCTAGATGAAAGAAGGGCACCATTAGGCCCTGAGTGACATCCCCAAAGCTTCAGCTAAGAGCATTTCTGTTCTCACCTCCTTGAAGGAGAGCAGCTACCTGGCTGGCACCATCCTCCTCTAATGCTAAGTCCATTAAGCATCGCTCACCTCTTCCACTTTTGCCAGCAAACACTTGCACAGCATTCAAATCAGGCCTCAGGTTAAAAGTGGTTTAAAAATTATGTTGCTTTCCCTGCACAAGCTCCTATCCCATGCTAATATGATGGCTTTCAATCAGCTTGAACAAGGCTTAATTGGCCTTTTTGGGGTATTTTTTAAGACTCTGCTCTAGCAGTTTTCTGACTAGAGAAACATCCTCTCTATCACAGGAAGCAAGGTTTGCATCCAGGGAATTTTCATAGCCATGCAACTTGCACAACACCTCTTTAAGAACATTACAGGCAGTCTCCAGAGTTTCATGTTCTGTTTTAAAGACAAATCCTAGAACAGCTCAGCTGAGGGTCAGACTAATTTACAATTTACAAATGCTTAGAACGAGTGTCACTAGCAAAAACAGACCCAGATCTTGCCAGATGCAAACCGAAGCAGCTCTACCAGCAAAACCAGATTGCTTTAGATGCCTCTTAGAAGAGGCCTGGTGGTTTTCAAGAGAAAAATGTCATCTTTAGAGTGACAGCAGGAAATCCATGACCCAGAACATCCCCATCTGATCGTCTTGTATCTGTTCAGAAGCAGACAGCTCTGCTGCCGAGGTAAGGTGCACTCTGTGCCATCCTTCTTGGGCTCTGTGGGACCAGCAGCACTGCTGCAGTCACCAAAACCAGGTTCCTCTGTGCAGCACTCAGCACACCACTCATTACTAAAAAAACTGTCCATTTTTTTTACTGTCTGGTAGTTTCGGCACTAAAGGAACATGTGACTGAATGAGCTGCTTTGTTACAATGCATTGCTGCTACTCTGGTCTCCCCCAAAGACGTGAAATAATGCTGTTCTCACTAAATTAGAGCAGCTACTAATAATTCAGGTTTATCAATAAGCACCTACATCTCTTCCTCCAAATTTATTTTGTTCAAAAGACAAAAGCTAATATTATTTTGTCTACCATTGCTTCCAAGTCTAGTCTTTGCATTCCAAGTTCCATACAAATAATATCAATAAAAGCAGTTGTTACCAGCAGCGGTTTAGCTGAAGTCCTGCTGCACACAACAGAAATAAACACTTGGCACAATTGCATCCTGATCACATACCTGCATCTGTCTTTTTCTATTTGTTGTGGCCCTAAGTACAGGTCAATGCTTCACAGGTAGTGACTACAAACTATCGGGATACTGTGGAGATGGTAGAATGTAGATATTTTCCATCCCTTCCACATGAGATCATTGGTAACGATTCAATCTAGCAAAGTGACATCACTAAAGCAAAACCATGTGGTAGATCTTTGCTCCTCCACTAATTTAACAGCCAAATAGCATTTGCCAGAGAACTCAACCTTATTTCCCTGGTTGTCATCATCTTGAACAAGGGCAGCAACACATAACACAATCACAAGCTCCTCCCCAAAGATTTAACAGTAATCTTACTCTAGAAAGATATGAAAAGAGTAATAACTTATTACTTTGAGAATACATAAGAAAATATATAGGGTCGGTTTCGGGTTTTGCTACAACTTACACTTACAACAAATGCAAAATTAAATTATGCCCTGCAGAATGAGCAAAGAGGCAACAGGCACATTTTTATAATCTTTTTTTCTACCTGCAACATGTAGAAAAGTCTTCGTAACACCAAGACTGCTGGTTCTGCTGGGACCTGTAACATGTCTTTTTCTGGTTTACTAACCATAAAATGGCACAAAACCCTGACGCTACTTTTTTCAGTCCTGGTGCTGCATCTCCACACCAAGGAGATGCCAGAATCCTGACAGCATGAAAAAAGATTGGAAACATTTTGCTACATAGATAATTCTAGGCTAAAGAAATAGTCATTAGAAGAGCTTTATACGTTCTTGGTAAGATTAAGTGTGTGTTTTGGCAGCTTTGTGTTTTGGCACGCAGTTAAGTCCAGCTTTGCGTGACTTAACAGTTGTTAAAGCAGCAGGTCAGTTCTGCCCTCTAATTACAAGGCGGGGGGAAGCTCAGGAAGAACAGTGCCCTTGGTCTTTTCTCACCGCCCAGCGCCTGTTTCTATGGGCCAGGGGGACAGTGTGCAGACAGCACTGATGAAAATGCACAGACTGAAGCCTCAGGACCTTGCAGCAGCTGTGAGAAACCACTGCCTATTAAATTTTGTTCTGCATTAACAACCGCAGAAGTTGGAGCATCCTCCGCAGGACCACCATGAAAACACATCCTTCACGGAGTCCAGGGATCCAAACACTTTGCCTGACAATTCCCGTGTCATTTGATCCTGTAGAATTTCTAATCTAGCACCTAGTAGCTGCAAGCAGAAAATAAGTACTGACCTGTAACCCTCCCTTTTGTTATGAGAAAATTAGCACAGCGGCAGGATTCCCATCACCACCAGAGTTGGGCAATGCTTTCAAAAATCATTATTTCTCACAAATGTCACTATATATTGCCAGGTGCCATAGTGATGCACCTCAAACAAAGCGCTTTGCCAAATGCACGCTGAAGATTAGGCACCATTACCCCATCAGCCCGCTTTTCCCCTGCTCCCACACCTCTCTTCACAGCAACACAGGTAGCTGGAAAAGGCCAGCAAAATCATGATTGACCCCCAAGTCAGCCCAAAGCATAGGATGCAGATGCTATTTTTCTGTCCTACCTGACACAAGATATCTTTGATATACGTGCCACACTGTTTACGCCCCCGGGGATCGATATAGTCCATGATGTCCCAGTATTTTGCTGCAATGCTGTTGTCTCTCTCCTGGTCACAGCAGCCAAAGTTTTCATAGGCAGAGCAGAACTCCAGGTGAACAGGGGGCTGGAAAGGCGGCCCATAATCCAGACACTGAGGATGCCCCAGCAGACTGCCTGTCAGGCACAACAAGGAGAGGCAAAGAAAGGCATGTGGGCAAGAGAAGGAAACTCCAGAGCTGCTGATGCTCTTTCCAGCCCGTGGCCAAACATTCGCTTCCTTCAGCGTAGGTTTCTTGAGGTCAGATGTATAGAAATCCTGGACTACTTCATAGTATGGTTCATTCATCCTCTCTGCTTTATTAATCGCCAGCCACAGAGCTCAGCATTCACTCCAGTTTGCTTACATTCTCTTTCCCTTTTTCTCCCTCAAGTTTACTACTTGGCAGGAGAGAAACCCTCCGGGCTGCCTCTTTGGTATTTCACACGTCATGGAGCTGAACCCTCCCCTCCAGGCATTTCTCATGCACCTAGAATAACTCCTAAATCTAATCCTTGCATCTGAGTCTAAATCAGCTGAGAAATCCTTCACCAAGAAATATGAACAACAGATAAAAATACAACATATGATACCTATACACAGAACCTGATAATCTCTCCCCGTTTACAAAAAACACAAGATGAGTAAAATAGTGGTTAGCAATTGAAAATTACTGAACTCTTACAATGCACCAAACTGGTGTCTGGTTTCATAAAGACTGAATAAAGGTCATAAAATACAACCTAGTTAAGGCAGCAGTTAACCATAGGTACAAATAATTTCAGGACAAAAAGTTTTACAGGTATATTGCTGTTACCCACAAACCCAAGTATAAATTCAGGGTTAAAATGAGAAGAAATTCAGAAAGAGCAAAAGAAAAAACAGTTAAGGCACCAGCACAACCTGAGGTTGACTGATATTCTGTGGTACTTAAGCTAATTGATTTTACTGGGTTTTACTGACACAAAACTGATTTAAAGACACAGGAGATTTTTTTTGCCCACTTTTGCCTCTAGTGAAGAACGCATGAGCGGATCCCACCAGTCAGCACCAGCTGCATACACAGTTGTCCCGTGTTTGTGCATGTTGTACACAGCCTGCCTTTCCGAGAGCGACACTTCCCTCACGCCGCTCTTCCCCAAGTGCACCAAGAGCACTTGGATCACAACCAAGCTCCTTTTTATCACTTCACAAAAAAACCCAACGCGTCTTCCTCTTGTACACATCGCTACTCATAGCAAGGCAACAAACCCACAGGCACCCAGAGCGCTCATCACCGCTGTGCTGCACACAGCAGGAGGCATGAATTAGGGAAGAGCAGCACAACAAAGAGCCCAAGTGATCCAAGGAAGAGGAGCGAGTTGTGCTTTGTCGTGTGTCTGCCAGAGTGATCAGCCAGTCTGATGCTGTTACGGCAAGGCTTTAGCGTACACCCGCTCACTAGACGTTTCCATATAGGATAGCTTATCAGAAAGCAAGGCTTTACGATCTGTTCTATCGCTTCAGAAACATTATTGAGGAGCCAAGCAATCGAAAAAAAAGCAATTAGCTATTTCTCCTCCCCACAGTTCCTAGGAGATTATGGACAATGGACCCTTTGTGGTGTTTCTAGCAGCTTCCTACTTACTGCTTTCCCTCCGTGGGACACAGGCAGAAAGTGGGGAAAGGGAAGCTGCAGGGAGAATCCCGTGTATAGGGACTCATCTGCTCATCCAAAACTCTTTCCCCCCTTCCCACTCATCACCATTCACTCCCAGGGTCTATCTGCACATGGCTCAGGGGGCAGTCAAAGCGCCCAGTCCTAGCTTCTCAATACAATAACCAGTGTAACACGACAGCTGAGGATACTCTGTGATAAGTCACCTCAGAGTCTTTATTAGGAAATGACTGTTTTAAAAAACCTCTGAGCTTTTAACCATCACCTGTTTTGCTGTGACTTAACTTGTGTCACCTTGACTGTCCAGCAGCCTGCCAATAATACCGCCCCTGCTTAGACTTCGATGAACACAGGAACATGCCAGTCACAGGATTCAGCACTGTCACGTGATAATGCATTTTAAATCCAAGTATATCAATCTGCTGAAGTATCATGCTATCTGTTATTGCTCCCATACATTGGAGACAATCGCTGAAATTAAGGCATTACTTTGGTGTTCCCGGACAATTAACTTTTGAAAGCACGATGAACAGCAAGGATAATAAGCAAGGTTATTTGTGTACCCTTCATTTGTAACTACAGCCTACAACTTCCCTATGCTTTTAATTCCTTTAGCATTACTGAGCTGAGGTAACTAACATCATCCACTGGTTCAACCCATTCCTGTTAAGAGGATGTAAGTGCATCTCTCCCCAGATTCTCCAAACAAGTTCCTTGCCTCTGCATAACGGAGATCAGCGAAAGAGAGACATGCCGTTTGTTTCATGGAAGGAAAAAACCTCACAGAAGTTTTGCACACAGGATGAAGACGTCAAATCATAAGAAAAGCAAACCTTGACCACAGAATTCAGAGCCAAAGCAGAATATTCCAGTCCACTAGAAATTACCATATTCAAAGCACAGCACACAAGCTTGAAAGCAGAGTATGCACTGAATAACTTACCCAGGAAATTCCAACCAGGAATTTGTGATCTGCAGGTTTGTCTCTGGTGTAAGTACCGTAGTGTCAGGAAATAGCAAGCTCCTTGCAGGACACAAAAGAGGAATGCTTGAGGTCTTTGAAAGCTGGGACTGTGCTGCTGTTCTACTTGCTGATTGTGCCATGGCAGTTCTAGCACCAGGAGAGAACACGATCCCTGGTAGCAATCCTGCTTCTACAGATCGTTGGAGAAAGCTGTAAACACAACAGATTAACAGATTTTTCTCAAAGACATCAAGCTCCTCTTTCTCCTCTCATTCTCCATATCTGCAGTCTTCTTACCTCCACACCAGTTCCCTGCTGCTTTGTTTCATATTTCTTCCTCAATAAAGAACAGTTTCTCAGCTGCTCCAAGGCATACGCATCCCCCACGGGTAGCTAAGTGGACAGAAGGAAAATTATATAGGAGCTTTTAACAAGCAGCCTTCAGTTTTAGTACTACTCTGTGATAGGTTATATGATAAAAGCCCTCCTGCGCACCCACACAGGAGCACAGAGAGACAATGGAAGGAGGAAGCCCAAACAACACCCTGCTGGGATGCTCCCAGGCCCACCGCAGGAGAGTCACCAGCCCATCAAAGGCCCATCTTTGCAAGTCCAGAGGAGCAGAGGGGCACAATGGCAGGCAGGAAGGCAAATTAAGGACTCCAGGGACAGGACACCCTGCCTGTTTGCCTCCCAGGGCTCTCCCAGGACAACATCAGCCCCATTGTCCAGGCCTGAAACTCATCAAGATGAGTCATTGGGAGCAACAGTTTGGATCACCTTTCAGACTGTGGGAGCAGGAAAGGCGGGATGATGACATTGCAGGAGGGATGCAGGGGAAGACTGTTTTGAAACTTCACAATCTAAGTAACAGCCAAAACTCAGTGGAAGACCTCCAACAGAACCTAGACTACTACAGAGTGAGGCAGCAGCACTCTTAGGGAGTCAGAACTAAACTAGCATACAGGTTTGGAATGATAGATAATAACTTTTTTTTTTTGATAGAACATACTGTTATGACAAGTAGCTCACCATGTAAGACACATTGTCTTAAGGCTCATATCACAAGACCCATATTAACCCAGACCAAAATCCCAGGTAAACACTCAGCTTTTAAAAGCACAGCTGTACTTATTCATATACTACTATGCTATTAAAGATTTCTTTATTTCATTCCCAGAGGTAGTTCAAGCAGTTCATCCACCGGAGTTCTACAGACCTATCATTAAAACAGAAGTAGTATTTGGAAACCATTTTGTTGTTGTTTTCAAGCAAACCGGAATGCTAGTTTGTGGCAACACATTAACATTTGCTTTCCAAACACAGTAACAGCGCGCATTTCAGCTCCTAGGCAAGACTGCAAAACGATTCTAGAAAGTCTATCCTACCAGCCAGAGAAGTTTTCAGTAGTTTTGTGCCTTTACTCTTTCAAAGCGCTGCAACATGAGCTTCCCTCTGTAAACATGCAGCTACAGCAACCTTTTACTCTCTTCTACCAGTGATGTGAAAACAACCCCTGAACTGGACACACAACAACCCGTAAATATGACATATGGGAAAGCTGCCTCTGGACACGTTGAAGCACATCATCTATTTGGACAAGCTGCAGATCTTCACAACCTATAATTCTTCTCAATGTACAATTAAAAAAAGTGACATATGCCTCTCCATTTTCCACGCGTTTCAGGAAATGATCAGCTTTAAACAGCAAGCTATGTAACCTTTACAGGCTGAGAATGCATTTTCACACTGCATTGTGTACTGTTCCTAGCTTGAGACACTATGCCTGTTACAAACACCACTGCTAATCCTGAATGGATTTTCAACTACCTCCCAGCAGTCTTTTAGGTCAGCATCTACACAGCTAAACATAAGGAGGATCAACCCTAAAATACTATTGATACAGAAATTCCACACCTTAATACTAAATATTTCTCAAGATGTACTTTAAATCATTGCTGTTTGCATTTCACGCAGAAATATGGGACTAATGTTAATCAGCTGATTTATATTCATTTTATTATAAAATAAATACAAACCAAGACGTTTTTACAGAAATATATATATAAAAAATTCTGAAACAGAGTCGATCGGGTCTGCCTAGAAGTTTTAGAATGTTAGAAGTCAGTTTCACAGAGAGGAAGAAATACAGCAAGAACCTTAAGGACATCTTTTAATCAAGGTTGTACAGAGCAATCTGACAGACCGGATATTCTCAGGTAGACAGGATTGTGCTTATTCACAAATTTCTTCAGTATCCGTAACCTTTTCACCTGAGCCTTGCAGCCTTGGTGTGACACGTATTTAAAGTACTTGCAATCTAAAGCAAAAAAAAAAAGAAAAAGCCATGTAAGTTATACAATGACACAAGCAAATACAAAATACTTTCACTGTTTAAATAACACACAAACATCTAACAAAGCTTTCCATACTGAAAGGTGATAAAATAATCCAAGGCATGCACATTAGAGACATAACTGCAGCATCAAATAATCTATCCTCACTTGACCCAGAAAAACATTCCACATTATATATAACTGTACGCTATACGTTGCAAAATACTTTCTCTCCTCTCTTTTAACTCTTCAAAGAGATTAGAAAGTAAAATCTCAAGAGCGTAAAGAAGCATTGATTTCATGCATGAACTTAATGTGTTGGAAAAGGAAAATGGAGGCTTATAATGACACCAATAAGCACAGAAACTTTATTAAAGAAAATTAGAGCTGGAGCAATTTTATTAGCCATCTGGTAATAAAAGCTGGGAGACATCTGATAACACATTACTGAAAGAAAAAAAAAAAAAGACTTCCAAGAGGAGGAATTTTATGAAGTCCAGAAGATAAAGTTACAGAACAGCTGACCACTGAACAATGTGCCTATCAACCAAAAGTCCAAAATGGGGTACAAGCCATGGTCCCCACACCATATTCTCATTCTCAGTTTAGCAGCTGCTTCTAGGCCCAATACTCCACTTGGTTTTGGCAGCATTTTAAAGAATGCTACTAAAGTGGTCATATTCTTCACCTTCTTACCAAACTGCTGACGGTTTTCACTCGAGACCCATCTCCCTTCTCTTCTTTCCTGCATTACAACACCCCCATGGTCCCCAGTATTTGCTGAGACACTGCCTAAACTGGCATCCAGCAAGCAAACTCTATACAGTCCTCACAAGATTCACCTAGGAGCATGTTGTGCATTTTTCAAATTGTGGTTTGAAGGTTAAACAAGCAGCTAAATAGCATTGTGACTGCTCAACAATGACAGATAAAACAGAATTCTAAACTCGGGAAAGAAGTTATGCAAAAAATATGTCTTGCTGTCAAACATCAAACCAATTTAAACATTTTTTCTCATGTTCATCTTGAAAGACTACAATCTTTCCTAGAAGAAAGAAACTGCATTTCTTCCAGGGAGTAGATCAGCTGCATCCCGTCTCATTTGGGCTAGAACTAGACGTTATTTTTGTTCTACATAGTGAAAAGGAAAGAACATTTAATATTACCCTTTCCCAGCAAGATTCCAGCCACTAGAGCTTTTTCATATGAAAGGCTTTCATTTTCCTGCCAGTTCCTTTTTGCCAAGTAACGGCTAAAATGGAAGGCTGGCCACCAGTCCTTTCTGGAGTTCCACTCCTGCTTGATCCAGTCAAGATGCTTCTCAGAGCTGGAAAAAGGTAAAACAAGTTACATAAAAGCCTAAATTGGGATGAAAAGATGATTAGGAGACACTGAATTTTATAATCAGCTTGCTACAAGACTCGAATTGCTAGCAAAGACACACTGACCTTACACTACACACTGAAATGCTAAACAAGTTTTTTTTTTTTTTAATCCCTGGCAATACTAATGAGGCAGGAGGCAAACTCTAGCAGTCTTATTTAGACTTGGCAGTAACACAGATTATGGTGTGAAATGAAGCAAGCCTTTGACTTGTGTGCCAGTCTGTCAATAGTAATTAGAAAGTCTCTTCAAGTTTATCAACAAATTAGTACTATGAGGGGGTTTGTCTTTAGAAAAGGTTTGTGTTACTCTGTGCATACTCAAAGGCTAACTTATCTCAAATACTTATCCCAATAACTGTTATGGAATAAAGACCTTAAATCAAGCATTTCAGAAATAGAAACTACCTACAACAGGGAAGTGATATTCCCATAAAACGACCAAGATGCTCAGTATATTTTAAGATACTCTGAAGCTGTGTCTTCAAATACAAAAACGCAGACAAAATTAGAGTATCATACCATTTTTGCTAAGTCTATGCAACGACACCGCTAGCTTTAATCCACTAGCTTCTGGACCTTAACAGCAGATGCTGTGTAGGTGGAGGTGGCAATAAAACAGAAAAACAGGTCAAATTAAGTATGGAATTAATTTACTGCAAATATATAGGGCTTAAAAAACACAACACCCTGTTTGTTGGGCAAAATGGTGTCTAGACATTAGAGGCCTTCTGGGCACAGACTGCCTGAGACAGCTTCTTCTGAAATCAGAGGCCATGTCTGCCAGCGTTGGTGAGGACACATCAATCCCCAGGCAAGCTGGCTCAGCTTTTAAGAACATACTGGCTGCATTCTGTACCAGTTACCACCATCACACAACACACCAGTTTGTACAGTACCAGCCATGCATAGCAACAAGAGCAGGAGACCCAACCCCTTGGTTTTCCCACCACCCCGCTGAAAGAGGGAGGTTAGTCATGGGCAGCAAACGCTACCTGAACATCTGAATGACTCTCCGTAAGCACGTAACGTGATTAAAAGAAACCAAACCAACAACTTTTTCAGGTGACAACAATACTGGAAATTTGGGAATTCACCTCAATAATAATTTCTTTTCTCCCAATGAAAGCACGCTGCAGCCGAGCACTGCCACAGAACTCAAGGTAGGCCAGCCGACGCCTACATTCACCAGCAAGGAAGGCAAAGGCTACAAAGGGTCACTTTGTCAACTGCTCAAAGGTGGAGTCTTGGCACACAATTGGTTTTAGTATGTCATATCAGAGATACCATACTTACATTACAATTTGTTTCACCTGTCTTGCCAAACAGCTCCATGCTTTTACATCCTCTTTCCAGCCAGCATAATCCAAGACTGCAAAAATAACTTCTAGCCCCAGTCGACGTCTTTTTCTTTTCTCTGCAAAAAGATTAGGCCGATTAATGAATTAAATAGATCAGTCTGAACTCACTAGTAAGTAGCAAGTGAAATACAGTTCCCCATCCTGCCTCCCCAAGTGCTGCTACTTTGCCTATTACTGAGGGCTCCCCTCCTTGCCTTCTGCCTCTTCCAAGATATAAAAGTTAAGGAAAGCCTTCCAGAGCACAGTTCATACCAGAGACACTCTGTCCCTGCTCCCATCCAGCTCACAAGAGCGGGCACACATAGGACTGCTCACTTATCCCACACTACCTTGCTCACAATAGTTAGTGTTTCCAAAGCTCGGTGCTTCCTATGGGCACCACTGTTCAACATGTTCTTCCCATGGGAAGATAACACACGGCCTCTGAAACACTTCAAATCCTGAGATGCCACCAAATCCCCCCCCGAAAATGTGGGACTGACATGAATAAAAAAAAACAGACAGACATTTCACATCAGCAGTTCTGTTATCAGAGTTCTCAAAAAAACCCAAAACATAATAACACAGATGACATCACAGAAGATAAACGTGGGAAAAGTAATTTTAACAGTACAAGTTTCTTCAAAAACCAGATTGTCCTCATTAGCTATGACAAGTTAGCAAAGGTGTCATGCATGAAGTGAACAGAGGAGGTTTCAGCCAGGAGGTTGCTTTTTCCCCTCCCGAAGAAGAAAAGCCGAAGAGCTTAACAATCTTGATTCGAGGATATTTCACCAATCTGATGACTTGCTGGAACATACCAGGTCACAAGACAGACAGACAGCTTAGAATACAATTGATCAGTATGGAAAAAGTGTCCAAATTGGAAGATTTTTCTACCAGCTTGAAGGTCAAACCCCCTTGAAGAGGAGGAAGATGATGTTCTTTGATCAATAACAATAAACTGAAGTATAGACCCATCTCAATTCCTCCAGAAGAGAAAGAACAAATAAATAAATAAATCAGGGACTCCAAAAAGGGAATAATATCCTGACATTCAGAGTAGGGTACCTCAAAAAAAAAATCAAGTTATTTTTGACATCCTGGCTGTGCCTTACAACAGTTTGCTTTGATCAACCTTTAAAGTAAGACATTTAAAGAAGTTTGTAAATGCCTGCTCACACATCCAACTTAAGGGTTCCTGTGATTGGCAAGGTGTTTGGTTTTTTTTTTCCTTAACAAAACTACTTTGAAAAGCAGAAAGAAGGATACAGAATAATTTAAGAATATCATTCTGGATTAACATAAAGAAAAAGAGCAAAGACATTTAAAGACTTACTTGATTTTTGAAGCATGATATTAAAATCTATCATTAGTTCATGAGAAGGAACAATATCATGCAAGATCTGAAAAATAAAAATAGAAGCACAAAACCCAGATACATTATTTTAATGTGAAAACTTTTGAAGATTCCTACCTGATCAAGAGAAGCTGAAGCTTCAGAGTTTTGCATGGTTTAGTTACGAAAATTAAGCAATCTGGTAGTTTAGTGTCTTGATACAAAGAACAAATATCTAGGTCCATTTTGCACATCTGTGACACTACTTTGACACAATGGATTAAATACTTTGATGTCTGCTGAGAAACACTGTATGTGACAAATACAGCATTCTCAAGGAACAGCCCAAATCCATATCCAGCGTCCTCTTTTTAGAAGGCAACATAATTTCCTTCCTAGGCCAGTTCTGGCTCCTCCCTCTACTGCTCTGTGCATTGGATCATGGTTTCTGGACCTTTCAGATCAGTCCTTTGATCTTCTAAGAGATTAGTATATAAAACAACTGCCAAGAAGCACCGAGAAGATGGAATTTTATGCATATATGCTACAGTTTAGAAGTCTAAACTTTATGAAGCAGTTCTAGAATATCTGCCCTAAGGAAAGCACATTAGTGCCATCAAGTGGCAAAACAGATTGCAAAGCATCGGTTGCAAGAAGCTACCGAGGTCAATGAGGAAGGGCAAGGAGAGCAGGAATTTAAAAGCAACTATACAAAAGCTTAATACAGCAAGGCCTTCTCTGCCAACAGCCAGCAGAAATCAACTTCTATTTTAGCTTAAATGCACAGCTCATTGAAAACAAGCAGAGAAACTAATTGCTCGACAGGATCAGTATGTGAAAGAGCAAGCATCTAATCATTTCTCCAACATTGTAAAGGTCAAACCGTTACAGAAATCAACACATTATGTACAAGACTGCTGATACAGACTTCTGGAACCATGTAAAGAGGTTCTCTTAGCTTGTTTGCCGACTTAAAGTTATACAATGTATCAGTTAAAGGCAAAACAAAGACTTTAATTCAAAGATAGTAAAGGATCCTGTTTTGCTCTACCCATTAGCATCCCTCCCACTAACTTTCCTCTAATCCTCTGCTTCCCACAAAGAATACAATAGGGTAAATAAGGTAACAGGAGTTCAACTGAAGCAAATTGCCAGACCACTGTGCAACATGAATGACCACTGCCTTTATCTACTATATAATATATACCTTGAGTACAGATATGAGTGATTTCTTTGATTCGCCGTGTCTCTTCAGGAACTGGTAGAGGTAAACATGAGCGTTGGGATTGGCAGGAAACTTTGAGTTGTAGGCATATTCACTTAATACTTGGCGGGCTGCATTATGGTCTCCATAGAACTCCAGCAACTAAGAGAAGTTAAGTCTGTCATTAGTTTGACATAGAATCATAGATTTTTTTAGGACTCAAACTCTTACAACTAATTTTGGGGTGCCACAGAACTATTCAATAGCACAGTCTGTATCTACCACACATAGGCAAAAAATCACACACAGAAGCCACTACAGGATAAAATTCCCTTAACACTTATTTAATTGTCAAAGAATTACCAGCACTTGCTCACTGCAAAGAGGCACTGAAGCAGCCTGCCATGTTTTTGAAGAGAGAACTCAATGAGAGAACCTGGCAGCTGTCAGCACCAAGTAAAATTCCATAAGACCTGCTTAGAGAAGTCAGAGCTTATCAGCATTTACAAAAAGTAAGTGATTTCAAAGAGACTTTAAGATTAACTTTATTTCTTAATTCCAAATTCTAAGCAGATATTTAAGAAAAAAACCATAACACAGAGGGATTGCGTGTTTGATGTCTTTAACATTTAGTGTATCCAGAAAAACACTGCCCTGCCAAAAAGAGCCAGTTTGCTTTCAGGAATTTAAACAAAGCAGCTGTGCTCCATTTCTGTACTAGCACCACGAAAACAAAATATGCAAGTTGTTTGTCTGTTTCTTTTTCTTGGCAACGCACAGATAAAGTCCTTTTTGTACTCCGTGCAGGCTCTGCAGTTCTACCAGGAGTAAGCTGTGCTCTAAATCAAAGCCACTGAGATACAGGTACAGATGTATTGCTTTTCAAATACTTTGTTGTCACCCACACACATAAAACAAAGCTGCAGACAACGATCTTAATGAAAATTGATCAGGGAAACACAAAAGGAAGGTGTCTGTAAAACAAGCTCTTACATCCACATAGCATTTCACAAAGAGATCCCAGACTCCAGGTATTTTAATGATCTCCTGTAAGTTCACTGCTGCCTTCCGAAAGCAACTGTGCATTTCCTGTTCAACAGACAAGTCTTCAAATCCATCCTGACCTACGGAAATAGGAAAGAATGCCACAAAGTTAGTTTTGACAATCAAAAGGGATCTTGAAGTGCCTGAAGAGGTGATCATATTTTGCTAAGCCAGGGCTCCAGTCAGAGAGCTTTTAAGAAAAGAGGCCTCAGTTTCCTCAGTATTGAAACAAGAAATTTTCACCGCTCTTCATTCAAATTTATTATCACCCAATTTCACTTCATAGGGCACAACGGGTAGTATTCCAAGACAAGACACTACCAGCACAAGGTCCATAATCCAAACTCAATACTTAGGTTCACAGAAACAAGCAGAGATCCTATGTAACTGGTAACACACGGCCAGCAGGTATATGCACTATTAGACACCACACACAAGTAGCAAATTACGTATCTTTAAAGAAACTGAAATTCAAACACAGGTTTTGGGAGCTTTTCCTAGCACTCAAAATTCTAGCAGCAGTCAAGGAGTTACGCACCTATTAAGCCACATTCCATTATTTTAGGTGATGCTGGCTGGATATAAGAAGTGTGATTCAGAGAAGGAAAAAAAAATTCAGAATAGCATTTCAGGACACTTGAAAAGGTCAGTTTGCCATTTTGGCACCACCATCATTGCTGATATAGAATTATGTACCATCCATACCATCAAATTTTGAAGTCTAGTATTTCCCTTTGGTGCCTTCATATGCAGATAAAGGCAGAAGAGCAGCCTGCGTGTGATTGCAAACCATGGTGGTTGCACGAGCAAGCAAGCTGAAGTTTACAGCCCACTAGGACTTACCATGCTCCAACAGGATGTTCTTCTGCTTAGACCAGCTGTAGTAGTCCAACAATCCCCTGTAAGCCTTAATCAATTTCATTTCTTTACCCTGAATGAATGTTTGCTCTCCAAACCTCCAACTTTCCGCCAGGGATAGGTTTTGGTAAGCTTCATCTATTAGTCCATTACAAAGGAGATGAAAGGTGTGCTCTAAACAAACCTGCAATTCAAACAGTCCACTCACATCGTGAACAGAGAGAATCTCAGCAATACACCAAAGTTCTACACAGAGAGACTCGTTATTAACACGCATATAAAATATTGCAAACACTCTTAATTAAGTATTTCAATTAGAAGAGCATTTTACACACATTCTTTTAGCTTTACAATTAATTTTGGAGAAAAATGAGGGAATGGGACAACACAAGCGTCACTAGGGGCAGGGAGATGAGCCAAGAGCCTAAGTAATTTTTTGTCTGAAATACATTAGTAACCACAACCGTACCTGATATACAAAGATGTATCTCTGGGAAAGGAAAGGGCTGAAGCTCTTGAAGTGTGTGGGGCAGAAAGTCACCCACCAGGTGGTAGACACTCAGTGGTACTTAGCAAGGCAACAGAAAGCAGTTGTTTCAAAAACCTGCTTGTCATTAACAAGTGCTGTACCTATGTAAGAAGATCCAGAAATGACCTGAGGAAATCCACATGGATTTGTCTGCTGATTTTTGATTTGGCTACCCAACTGCAGAACACCTGTAAGAGGGGTATCCTCCCACCCTATCGTGTCTATTAGGAACCAGATAGAAGTCTAAACCTTCAGTTAGCTCTAGTAAACTCCTGTACAGAACTTCCACTGCTTGAACAAATACAGCAGAATGAAAGACAGAAGTACCGCCACAAGTGAGAAACAGCCAAGGAAACCAAAACAAGATTGGTTTAATGAGCCACCACAGAAAAAGAGTTACAGCTGGGTGACACAGGGGTCCACAGTATAAGGCCTACTGATATACGTACAGATGAGCTACTTGAAAACTGATCAGATAGTGATGGCAAAAATCAAGTACAACTGTTTAGTCAGCAGTGCAGTGGCCAAGTTAAGGACTGGAAGCAAAACTTGGCAGATGTTAAGATGTAATTGTATGTTCCTGGGGCATACATGAAAAATAATTTAACTGTTTCAAATTAAAAGATTGATTAAAGGATCTAAGCACTTCTAAGGACTGACAATACACACCTGTAATAAAATATATAGACCGCATTAGATACAGTTAGGTATAGAATAACCCTTAAAATATCATGCAGAACATACCATCTTTTTTGGCACTATTGTCAGCAATATACTTCGAGGGAGAAAAGATACTCAGAAACTAATACTCAAGTGTTCAGGGAAACATATGGGAAATTATCAAGACTGCATGAAGTACACTCACCTTCAAATACCTTTTTACTCCTAAAGTTTTCACATGTTCTGTGAAAGAATTTAATTCTTTCATGCTGCTATGGGAATGACGGCACAGAATTTCAGTTCCTATTCTCCAAATCACCTATGAATGGGGAGAAAGAGATTAAAAAATAACCTTAGTACAAAGATGGCAGCAGTCACAAGTCTTATGAAACTTGTAGCTACTCTAACATATGTTACATTTGAATTGTAAATAAAAATGAATACTAAGTATTGTCTACTACTATAGTTACCTACATGCTCATCAGGTAGTGTTTTCACAGTCATTCAGTGGGTGCTTCATAATTGTTCATTACAAACGCAACACTTCATCAAAGCTTAGGAAAACTGCGTTTGTCAGAGGGTCACGCTTCCTGTTACTGAAACCAGGATGTTTCAAAGTTACTGAAAACTTCTGTTTCCCATTGATATGTTTCCACCAAGATGCAATGTGTATAGAATTCTTTTAACTAGGCAGTAAAGATTATTTACAATTAGATGTAATTCCCATCTACTGCACTTGTTTTCAAGGTCTGCCCAGGCAATATAACCAAATATTCCAACAGGCTAGTCAGATTCAAGTACTCCATTTACTTATTCATTTCCTTACCTCTGATCCCTTTCCTCCTGCTTCTATTTCAGTACCTGATGGTAGTTTTGTAAATAACAGAGGAGCTGGTAAAGACATAAATAATCCACTAATTTACAATCAGATTCTGACTGACAGCATGCCAGTGGCAAACACATTTACTGTTTTTTCCATTTTAGAAGACTCCATAAAGACAACTTTTCATAGGTACGCTCCCAACGGAATTAACTTATACCAAGCCAAGTTTTCATCTGTTGTGTCAAGGGCCTATGTTTAAAAAACTAAATAAAACAAACCCCACAAAACCAGCCTGCAAGCCCAGAGAACTTTTCAAGAGCAATGAGCACTCTATCAAGAAAAAGATCAGGCAGCACTGCAGACCCTTAGCACCCCTGAAAGCGAGATCTCAGCAGAATTCAAGCTCCAGCAAGACTGGCTAAACCCACAACAGAGGCATGCCTGTGCAGTGCAGATTTTTGGTGAATAACTGGACAGCATGCTGCCTTGGGTATTACCAACGATGAGGTCTGGTGTAATTTCTGCAGCCTGCCATCCAAGTTTCTACATCAGCACCTGAAGAGTTGCTTATTTGTTTCTGGAAACTTCAATATCTGGTTTTGTTTTTTTCAAAGAAACTAGTTTATTTTATGAAAGTTGCCTATCAAGCCTCTGATTAGTTAATTAAAACAAATGTTGGTCCTGAAGTATTATAGATACTTCTTGCAAGTATTTTTTCAATTGTAAAAGAACTCTGATAAGGGACCCTGGCTTACCTCCGATGGACTCGTGTATTCTGCAGAAAAGTCCTTCTCTAGTGATTCAATATAGAAGGTCAGAAACTCTGCAGCTCTTTTCCACTGCTTTTGTAGCATGGCATCCTGAATGTAACTTAAACACATTTCCTTGCTCTTCTTGAAGTTTAACTTGTATTCATGGAAAGATGCTAAAAAGACAAAATAGAAAAATCAGCTAAGCCCACAACTGTCACAGCCCTTACTCAGATAACAATGTGCCTACCATTTCAGTATCTCTCTCGTATGATCTCTCTCGGATGCTACAGAATGGGATCTTAAGCTATGTAGTTCTGAAGTTAAACGCACCTACTATTCTGCAGGAAAGCAAGACTATGGCAAAAGCTGGAAATGTAATACGAAATGGCATTTTCCCCAAGCAGCACACAGCTGCAGATGCTTGCAACAGTGACAAGCCAATTATTACATACTACTGCCCTTCCACAATTAGAAGGCCACAGTGCTTTCACAACTTCACAGTACATTTTGTTACATTTTGGGGACCACTCTCTTCCCTTACTAATCATTATCAAAGCTCATGACCCCACTGTGCTGAAGATTCGCATACATGTATATAAACAAGCCATTCCAGTAGCAAAGGCTAAGCATTTCCCACTAAAACCAAAGATAAATATAGAGAGTTTTTCTCTTCTGAGTACAAGATTGGAAAAGAGGCCACTTATCATTTTTACATGGATACGGGTTCAACTCCTGTTATGGCACAAAACTGAAACCTCATTTCCACATCTGTTAAAGCTCGTTAAAGCATGTTAAAGCATGCCACGGCCTAGCGTGCCCCTACAGCAACGCTCAAGCCATCAAGCCATAAGAGCCTCCTGCAAAGGACAGGCAGAGCTCCCCAAACCACCTACCTGGATGCTGCAGGCAAAGGAGTCACTCAAACACCGGCTTGAGGCAGTTTTATTACGCTGCGTTCTATAAAGTTACCTCTTCACCTGTAGGTCTCATCTTCGCACCTATTTCTAACCTCAACGCTTCCAAGTATGAAGCAAATAAAACCCACAAGGAACACCGGAAGATCACGCGTTCCGAGGACCATGGCTACCGTAGGCAAGCCCTACTGTGCCAGCTGCTGAGAAGTGACCCGAGCTGCTGAGCAGGGTTTTACTATACAACGCCATTCTGAAGTAACAGCTTCTCCAGAGGTTTAGCGGTCACCTGCACCCACGCCGCCTTCGTTACCAGTCACCTCATCAGCCATTATTTTCAAGAGCGGCGCACACGCCGCCTTCCAGCGCCTCACAGGGCGGGCGAAGGGGGGCCGGGGGCAGCGCTGCGGGCACCGGGGGATCCCCCCGCCTTCTCGGGGCCGGGGGAACCGACGGCGAACGGCCGAGGGAAGGAGGGAGGGGGCCGGCCCCACCGGCGGCGGGCAGGGCGGGCTGCCTTCCTCCCTCAGGGCCGTAGCGGGGGGACGGGGCAGCGCGGGGAGCCGCCGGGCAGCTCCGCCCTTACCCGGCTGGCAGAGGTGCGGCGGCAGGAAGGGCAGGTGCAGGGCCGGCGGCAGGGCGCTCCCCGCCGCCTTCTTCGTCGCCACCACCGCCTCCTCTTCCTCCTCTTCTAGGAGACCGTCCATGGCGCCGCGGGCAGGCCGTCACCCCCGCGCTCACCGCCCGGCCATCTCCGACCCTGAGGAGCGACCTCACGAACCTCCCCCGAGCCGCACCGAGCTCCGGCAGCCGGCCATGCCGTGAGGGAAGCGGCCGGGCGGAGCGGAACCCTCCACCGGAGCTCGGTTTCCCAGCGGCCGCCCCCTCACGCCAGCGAACGGCGCGTGCGCGGCGGGAAGCGGCGGCGCGGCGGGAAAGATGGCGGCGCTGCCGCCCTGAGGGAAGAGGGGTGAGGGGGCGGCGCAAGGGTGGTGTGGTGGGTATAAGGGCGATGTGGACTGCGGAGGTGTAGTTATCCCAGTGCTGCGGGTACTGGGGGGGCTGGAAGGTTGCTGGGCCCCTGCTAAGAGGTGCTGGGAGCCCGTTCCTGGGGTTGTGGAGGTGCGGTGGGCTAGGTGTGATGGCTGCCTGTGGGGAGCGCTGGCCCAGGGTGGAGCAGGAGGGATCTGGAAAAGCCTGGGAGGCTGGCTAGGTGTGCTGAGCGGTGTGGCAGAGAGCTGCTTAATTGTACACATTGCACAATTAGAGCATTGCTATGACTGATGCAATGGTCACTCTAAAAGTGATAGTCAGCTACATCCTGTTGTCACTCTTTCCTATTAGCTGTATCAATGGTTTTCTGTCAGTTTGTAATTTAGTACATCGTGTTCTACAGAAGTAAAGGATTCTGAATGAAAACGTTGGGCATTGCAGAGCAATAATACTGCCTATGCTTCCCCTAGAATCCTCCAGATTCTAGAAATCTGCCTCAAACACAGGACCTCATTTGTGCAAATTTGTGCTGGAACATGCTCCTTTAAATCACTTTTGCCATGGAATGTTTTGGTAAGTGTAAAGTCCAGTTTTCCAAGTAAGAATTTACAGTTTGTTGGGTTTTTTTTTTCAGAACAGCTCTGCCATGTGGGGGTGAGTAAATAATAAACTGGCTCAGATTAAAGGTTCATGTAATCCAGTGTCCTGGTTCAACGGTGATCAATAACGAGCACCAAGGGAATAGTACAAAGCGGAACTGTAGTGTCTAAACATTTATCCTCAGTATCATACCTTAATATGACATTTAATAAATCTATGTGGGGATAACAGAAGTATCCCTTTACTTTTTTTTTAAGTCTTCCAGTATATGACTAGCATTTCAGTTCATAAGTATTCTATATTATTAATTGATAGTTAACTTTAATGACTAACTTGATGATAAACTGTTGTATAACACCAATTCTTTAACAGTGTTAACTTCTTTGTTTGTCCTTTATAATTTCTACCTTGTGTGAGTGTCTCATTGATCATTCGTGTTCCCCAAGCGCAGTGTCACTTCCTACAACATTTCTGATCTTTTGTTACATCAGTACCCTAATTTCACTATCTGGCTTACCCCACTTCATTTCTTAAAGTTCTCACATTTGCTTAGAAGCGCGTTTCATTTGGCTTGTTATTTTTATCTTTGCTGATTCTTATGTAAACTTAGCCAACTGATCTTGTTAATAGGTATTAGTTACTTCAGTGGACACTTTAGTGCAGGAGATAGGGGAGAGCTGCTTTGTAACTGCAGGCACATACAAAACGTTAGATTCCTCATGCACGGCGGCACTGCTCTCAGTTGAATACATCTGCTCCTGAGATTGGGGTTGAAGACTGAAGGAAATTTTGTCTGAAATTGAACGAAGTGAAATATTTCCCTTTGTTGTCACACATTGGGAAAAACTGGGTGTGTTAATAAGCGGGTACATTATTACTATGAAATACTTGAAATTGTAGGGAATGCTCGACAGTTGCAGTGGTAAACTTGTGTATATGTATCGACTGCGACCTGGTCGTTATTGCATAACAAAGGCGATGACTTACGCAAGAAGTATATGAGTGTGTTTCTCTTCACATCTCCCTTTCTTGTCCTTGTCTTTATGACCACAGACACCGTTACCTTTTATCTTACACTTTTAATAAAGATAAGCTTGGTAACCTTGTCGTGAGGGGAAATTATACAGCTGTGCCTTCACAAGCAAGGGGACCTGGGGACCTAAAGATTAGGCTGTGAATTAAGCCACAAGAAATGTTAATATCAAGGGGAAAATTACTTGTCTTTCATTCGTACAGTCACCATAAAATGTGACTTGAATGTATTTACTTCCATATTGTAAATAGTGATTAAATTCACTGCTAAATTTTAGGCTTTCTCAGAGCTTTTTATCAGCCAGTGTCAGGAATGGCAAATAGGTCTCCCCTCATTCTACAGGATGTGAAATACAAAAATGTCAACAAAATTCTGGGGGTTTGGCAAAGAGGTACCAAAGCCATTCATTGCAGCGCCAAGGAAGATACCTGTTTCTGCCGTGATGCTTTTTCATAATGTGATTAAAATATTAAACTGCTCTAGATAGGGCCTGAAAATGAAACGCGTACATGTTTTTCAGAGATGACATAGCAATAACTAAGCTTGGATCTCAGGCCCTGTACGATGAGGCTGTGGAAATGAGAAGTCTGTAGAGCAAAAATCAGTAATCATGAGGATATGATAAGAACATGAGCAGTGCCTCTAATGCAATTAGCGGTGGTGATTGCTAACTCTTGTGATGGGAGCTGGCAGTAAGTGGAGCAGTAGGATCAACTGCTTCTATCATAGTTGCAGAACAAACCCCACACAGCTGAAGTTGAGTGCCTGAAAATAGATCAGGGCTCTTAAAAAAACCCCTCAGCTGTCCAGAGTTGTCCTTTGATATGCACAAAGAAGCAGAATTTTCCACCTTGACCATCAATTTTCCCAAGTGCCTGTTAATTTTGGGAGCAGCTTCAGAATTTGCCCTTTGGAAAGTGATGTGTGTGTTTGTTTGTTTGGTTTATTTTTTGTTTTGACCGTTGATAAACCGTCAAGAAGACTCCATTATATTACCTCTCCCTTTTTGGGTGCATCTTTTATTCCCTTTGCCCAGTCAGGGGCTCTGCTGAACAAATCATGCAGGTCTGAAAAAGAAGATGGAGAATAACTTTTGTTTATTTTTCTCCTGTATGTGGCCATTGTGACTCCTGCTGTTATTCTACTGTTTTAGATCTCTAAACCAATATAAATGCAATGGATGTGAAAAAGAGCTAATAAAAAGGTGCAGGCACGGGTGTGAGTAGTGCATCTTTTTGGTTTGCAAACATTCGTAGTTAAAATGGTAGCAGCAAGTGGAAGCTGAAGCTACAAAAGGGGAGGAAGAGGCCTGTAGGGGACCCTGCGTTTTTGGCAGTTTCAGCCCTTCATTTGCCTGTGCTTTCCTGCGTGGGGCTGCGGGTGAGTGAGTTCGTACGCCCCCGTTACCGCAGGTTTAACCTCAAACTCTCGGGAGGTTACCGGGGCAGATGCCACGCTTGCCTGATGGCGACTGCTCCTCTCAAGCGGAGATGTGAACTTCTTGGTGGGGCAGGAGGGACGTGGATGTTTGGATCTGTGGCATCCTCACACTTTTTGGAGGGAGGGGGTTGCATGGGCGTGATTACATCTTTTTCTATGTCGCATTCAGACCCACTGGGCCACTCTTGTTACTTCAACAATCATCTGCTAGAGAAAACCTGGAGTGTTGTGTTCAGCTTTGGAGTCCTCAGAACGAGAAGGATGTGGACTTGTTGGAGCGGGTCCAGGGGAGGGCCACGAAGATGATCAGAGGGCTGGAGCCCCTCTGCTGTGAGGACAGGCTGAGAGAGCTGGGGGGCTTCAGCCTGGAGAAGGGAAGGCTCCGGGGAGACCTTATAGTGGCCTTCCAGTCCCTAAAGGGGCTACAGGAGAGATGGGGAAGGACTCTTTATGAGGGAATGGAGTGATGAGGGTTAGCATTTTAAACTGAAAGAGAGGATATTTAGATTAGATATTAGGAAGCATTTTTTCACTATGAGGGTGGTGAGACACTGGCCCAGGTTGCCCAGGGAAGTTGTCAATGCCCCATCCCTGGAGGTGTTCCAGGCCAGGCTGGATGGGGCTTGGAGCAGTCTGGTCTGGTGGGAGGTGTCCCTGCCCAGGGTCAGGAGGTTGGAACGAGATTATCTTCAAAGTCCCTTCCAACACAGACCGTTCGGTGATTATAAACCCACCGTTAATAAGCACGAAAATGAGGCGGGAGCCCCCCTCTGCTCGGAGGGGGAGCGAAAAAGAGCCGGAAACCCTTTGCCCAGGGGTTCCGTCTCGCCGGGATGGGGATGCCGCCGAGGAGGGAGGGTCCAGGCGCTGCCTTTCTCCTCCTCCTCCTCCCCCTCCCG
>VXBO01003234.1:74686-133228 GCA_013400135.1 Rhinoptilus africanus
CCCCGGGAAGTTGTTACGGGAAAAGACGGGAACGTCGCATGGCATTTCCCAAAGCTCCCCTGGCGCTGGCACGGAAATTGGGGAGAATCGTGAAAAACGAAAACGCGGCGCCGACCCGCCGCGTTCCTCTTGCCAAGTTGTCCCAGCCCCGCAGCTCCGTTTTGTTGGGTTTGGATTGGGGTTTTTTGGTTTTTGTTTTGTTTGTTTTTTGGCTTTTCCCCCCCACTTCTTGTAATAAGCGCGCTCCCAGGGTGGTGTTCATGCGCAGCAGGACGAATTTCGGGGCTGGTTCGCGGGGGCGCAGATGTCATCTTTCAGCCCGTCTAATTTAATATTAATAATTAGCTTCATAGTGCACTTCTGAAGTGCAATTCTCAGGTGCTTTGTGGAGTCTTGATCAGTGAGCTGGCTTTTTTGTTGTTGTTTTTTTNGCCGCCCTCCCCTGCGCCGCCGCCGGGACCGAGCTGGGCCGCCGCTTCGCCGAGCGCAAGCGCTGCGCCGACCCCGAGTGCAGCAGTGAGTCGGGNATAACTTCTTTTAGTTTTACTTAGTTAAGTTCTTATCTTTTGACCCAATCTAGAAAACAAGAAACCGCTGCTCGCGGGGAGTCTTGTTTTCTGCCAGTTAGCAAAGACCCCTTCCATAAAACTGCTTTATTATTATTATTTTTTTTAAATAATACTCTGCTTCTTGTTTTCTTTGGACAGTGTTAATGTGCCGAGGGAAGGCCAGGCAGGATTTTAAAGGTCCAGACTGTCGCTTTGTGAATTTTAAGAAGGGAGAAGCGGTGTACGTATATTACAAACTAATAGGAAAATCAACCGAGCTTTGGGCTGGAAGTGTAAGTACTGTAAAGCGTTTGTTCTTCTTGGGGCTTTCTGTCGGTAGTCTTTTTTTCCTTCTTTTTGCCTTGTAGGAAAACACTTAAGGCTTTGAATATAGTAAAATAACATAGTGAATGCCATTTTGTCATGAGACCGGTGTGAAATGGGATGCGGTTTGATCAAACCAAAGGCATTAAGTGCCATGAAAAATGGGCAGCGCTTAATGTGCGCTAAAAACTGTTCGAAATATGCCTTTGTGTTGAAAACCTCCCTATCGCAGCGCTGTAAGTGGTGGCCTGTGAGCCTGCCTGGAAGCTGAGCCTCCCCTTCCCCACTCTGGAGGCTGAAGCCTGGGCTTGCGTTTACCCCTGACACGGGCTCATCCTGTGCTCCGTAAGCCTGCTAAGGATCGCTCCATGTACGTGTTTTAATCACGTTTCTCTTCCGAGTGTTCAGCTGCCATCTTCCCCTTTTTATCTAAGCTGTGTGCGGAGTTGGGGAGGGGAACAGTAGTAAAACTAAAAAGAATTAAGGTAAATTTGATTTTTAAAAGGTCTGCCTCTCTGCCAGCTTTAGTACCGCGTTGTAGCAGCTCACGGAGTAGTGGGCTTGTCTGAGGCCTTGTCTTCGGGCAATCTGAGAGCGTGCTGCTTAATGGGAAAGGAGGGTCGCCATACTCGCAGTTATTTAATAGAATCTCAGCTTTCATGATAAGCACCTTATTTGCTTGATGGGAGCAGCACTGAGATGCCCCAGAGGAAGAGCAGTTTTTGCGGACTCCCCTTGAAAATGCTGGCCATCTGGAGGTTGCTTAGACCTTGTCCCCGTTGCCCCCCCTCCCTGTGCTTCTCCTACACACCTTTTTGCGTCCCAGTCATTTACTTCAACCTCCTTTCTTCCTCTGGGCTTATACAAGAGGTAGACAGTGGTCCAGGCTCCTGGAAGCTGCACCTGGGTGTTGGCTGTGGGATTGGTGGTTTGGTGGAAAGCAGGATGTATCACTTTCTCCAGCCTCTTCAGGCTGGGTGTGGACGGCCAAGCTTTCCACGAGGAGCTGAATCCAATTAGAACAATACAGAAGAGAGCAGAAAACTGCAGCACGTAGTTAAAGAAGAGTTTATAATTGTATCGTGCTGATAATTCCCTCCCGACATGTTCTGTACCATAAATAATCTGGCTAATTAGCCGGTACAGGTTTCCAGGGCTGCCAGTACTTGAGACGCAGAGCAGAAATGTGGGGCCGGTTTTGCATCTTCTAAGGAGGTATAACGCAGGATCAGACAGCAGATTTAAGGTAATTGCTGAGTTAATATTCAGTTTAACTATTGACTGATAGGAAGCTCACGCAACAGTTAGGTGTGTCTCCAAGTTAAAAGGATGTTTGCTTTGAGTTTAACAAGGAAAAGCCGAAGCTGGCAGGCCTAAAAGAATTGCAAAGCTCCGTTTTATTTGTTGTCATTTTAAAAATTGTGTTACACTATTTTCTGTGTTCTTTTCAGGGCAGCGATGACAGACTAATTCCTTTCAGTTAGTGGCTTTAATCTTTATTTTTATTTCTTTTTCCCCCTGGTTTGATGGCCTGCTCCTGCATTAACGGTAGTATCGCAGCGTTGTTGCGGGGCCGGAGGTGCCCACCCTTGCGTGTTGAGCAGGGCACTGGCATGTCTGACCCCATCCCTGACTCGCAGATGGCACTGGGGTCTCTCCCATCCCAACGTGACTTCCCAGGTTCGGCCGGGGCAACTTGATTTATGCAGAGCAGCCGTACTCACTCTGTGTGGCCTTGGAAACAGGGGGAGGCTGCTGCTCGCTAATTAAAAACAGGTTACCTAGTGAGGTCTGTGATCAAACAAATTCCAGCAGAAGGCACGTTACCTTCTGCCACAGCCCTTTTGGGATCTCATCGCGTGACTTTGTGTGCGTGTGTGTGTCATTTGATCTCATGCATCCACCCCACTGCCTTTTTCCGTTGCCCAGAGTTTTGGGGAGACAGTGTTTATTAGGGCATACTGAAACTATGAAATCAAAGGATAAACTGGTGTTCTGATCTTCAGATGGGGGCAGAGGTGAGGGGAGTGTGCGTATGAGAAACTTCAGCTACTGCAACCTGGGGCTTATTTCAAACAAGCTGTAAATAACAGGGTCTAATTCTGAAATCGATTTTGAGGAGCCATGAGAAATACAATGGTATTTCTGACCTGAAGGGAGATGATCTGATAAGAAAGGAGCCTTTCACCAAGGCTGAAAAATCTATAGCAGTTGGGTCTGGGCTTTATTTGTCTTTGCTTTTCTAATTCACTTAACGCCCTTTTGAAGTCATTGTTGATTTTTTTTTTTTTAATTATGTTTTTCTTCCCTGTGCCAGCAAACAGGCTGTATTTTAAGAAAACAGATCCTTTATTTTATGATCCCAGTCTTGTACACTTTATTGCTTGCAGAACGCCCGTTGAGCTCAGTGGGTATTTTGCACGTGAAAAAATTTCTGGAACCCACTTATATATTCTGTACATTATATGGCACGCGGTTTTTAGCAGAGCTGTCTAAGCCTCATTAATAAAGCAAAGCCAAATGCTTGGATGATAATCTGTGACTGTTATTTAATAGTGATTTTATATTATGAATTTCATCAATACATCAGTTCCAGGAAAATACTTGATCTTTTCCAAAAGCTGAAAGGTGGAGCACATCTGCTACTCTCGTTGTCCGCTGCACCGTGTCCAGCTCTACAACTAGTTTCTTCTTCAGCGTCCACCTCACGTTGTTTATACCATCAAGTTGTGTGATGTAAACTTTCCTCCTATGCATTTCTCCTGCACTCTGCCCTCATCCTTAGCAGGCTCCAGAACTACTTCAGATAATTCCAAGTAAAAAAACCTGCTGCTTTTTAAGAAAACATTTTAGCAAAGACACTTTGAATTGTTGCCGCAGAAGATTATTATTTTCTCTCGTGGCAAACTTTATTCCTTTGATTCAAGGTTGAGAAAACTATTTCTGGCCTCGCATTACAAGAAACAGGCTTGGCTGCAGAGCGTGGCTTTTTTGCGTGGGTGGTTGTTGAGGTTTTTTTGTTTTGTTTTCAGATATTGTGCGTAAGGTAATAAAAAGGAAGATGCAAGCGGTAAATTTAATGTTAAGACAGGAAGACAGAGAGGATCAGGGTATTTTTGCTGTTGTTTCTGTGTTTCCTTAACGGCAGTGTTCAGCAGACCAAACCAACTCTTCTTGGAGCATTGTTCTGCAGTTTTAGGTACCTGTGATGCCTGTGCTTTAGGGATGTGGGCTTTAAGGTTAAAAGCCTTTGAACACTTCCCTTCCCAGCTGTCGGTTTTCTGTCACTGAGGTAGGTGGTGTGAGTGTCTGGTGTCTTGGTCAGTGATGGTGGGTGAATCTGCCACAGCCGGCTGTCACACATGGGCACTGGTGGGGACAGATGCTGTATCCGCAGCTTCGGCTTTCGTCCACCCACAGCGTTTTATCTAGGAAGGGAGTGGAAATGAAGGATGCGCTTTTTTTTCTCCCTTGTTTACTTGGCATTCATAATGCTTTTCCTCTGTCCTGTCTGTAGAGAATGAAGAATGTTGCCTTTATTTGCACAATGAGGCATTTTTTCCCTGACAAGAGAGGACTTGTAGGGAGAGGAGCAGATGAAATTTTGGGCGCGCGGATCCCATATGGCTCATAAACCACATAAGTGGCAAACTGGGTCACTGCAGAGGACTTGTATGGTCAGCAGCTTGGATTACACTAAATGAGTTTCAAATTGTGATGCCTAATTATAATGGTAGTCACAGAGATTAGTCTGTAAAGAGGCTACTTTGAAGCTTTGGCTTTTGTTTTAAGAAATATCATTTAAAACTGGAATGGAAGTTTGTAGAGAGAAACAGGCCAATTTAGCATAAAAGTGTAGTATACTGCACAAGGACAGGCTTTTAATTTGACTTGTCTAGTTTAATTTCCCATTCCGAATAATTCCCAATAATATACCTGCATACCTTAGTTCTTTTCCGTAAGAGAGTATCTATGTATTTCCAAAAGGTAGGGAGGTAATAGATCATTATTTTTAATGTATAACCAACTTCAGAGTTCTCAACTATGGAAGGTAAGATTTGAATGATAAATAGTTAAAAAGAAGCCCCATAATGGAACAGTGCTTACTTTGCTCGCATAACAACATAAAAAAGGTATTGGTATATAGTATTTACTGGCTACAGTTTTCCTTTATTTTTAATGCCATTGTAAATCCAGAAGACTTCAGGTCAGATGAGCCCGTTTCAGTGATATCAATGCAACGATGCACATATCTTTATGTCCCTAATTATTTTGACATAACTAGCTTCCTTTTAAATTTTATCTTTAACTGAGTGCTCTTCCCAAATAAGCTTTTCAAGAAAATTGGCAATTGTCATCTTCTGCCTATGACAAAACATTGAGGAAATGACCAATGCTTCCCCCCCCACCGGCTCCCCTCCTGACATTTTGGTTGTCTAGGAACTCTGTACCTTTCTAGGCGTGTCCACCCGGCTGCAATTGCCTGGATTATCTAATCTGTGTAGTGATAGCATGCTATTAATATTGGCTTCTTGACAGCTGTTGTCAGAAGTCTCAAGTGAGAGCGTTACTCTGTAGATCTTATCAGCCAGTGATAAGAGATTCTTGTCTTCCACTGTTTGCCTTGGCTTAGCACGTTGACTTGCTTGAAGATAGCCATCTGCAACTGATTTTTGTTTGTATTAGTCACTGAAGAGCACCAGTGCGTTTGCAGAGGGGCTATATTTTTTCCACACAGGTTTTAAAATAGATTTTTTTACCTCGGGTACAATTTTGCATTTTCCTAAAATCTGCTTTAAGAATTTGTTGGGGTTTTTTTTTCCTTAAGCTACAAAATGAGTGTATTTCAGGCTATAATATTGTGTGTGGATGTAAATCTTACTAGTCAAAGATCCTCTTCTGCTTGCTACTTGAAGCATATGTGGTGCCAGTGAGAGCGCACAACAGCAGTTAAAGCACGTGAGCCAGAATGCTTGGGCTTCACTCCCGGCTCTCCTAGGAATTTGCTGTAAGTCAGGCTTTAACACATGAACAGTAAAACTCCCCAAGTTCACAAAGGTGGTGTGAAATCTAGGTATAATACCTCAATAAAAACTCTTGCATAAACAAGGCATCGTTAACCTTTTCCTTTTATTCACTGTCTTAAACTTAATTTAGAAATACTTGAGAGTGAGTTTGATGTGTTTGTTATTAGTGTCTGTAATTAGCGTTGTAACATAGTCACATGATTTTGAAAGCTTCTTTACTGCTTTTTGTTTGCCTGTTTTTGTTTTCTGGCAGGTTGGAAGCGATTTTGGATATTTTCCAAAGGATTTACTTGAAATAAATCATAATTATTCCAATGAGGAGCTAGAGTTACCAACAGATGTAAGTCTTATTTGTTATTTTTTTGATTGGGGTGCTTACAGTTTCTTACCTCACATTCGATAAAATCCCTGAGGAGTAGAATGGGAATATCAGTGATCCTTAGTTACCTTTTGTTACTAAATAGCTCCATGTGCGCAGAGATGCGCACGTATTGGGGGGGCTGAATGTTTGTGCAGCTGTGGATGGGTGTGTAAGCAACAGCCCAAAATGGGCAGCGAATCTTTCTTTTCTTGAATATTCTGCTTTTCTTTTAACAAAATATGTTTGGATTGAGCTCAAGAAATGCTGCTAGCTGGCTCACGCATAGGCTGTTTGGTATGTACTCAAAATTCTTTCTTTTCCCAAACTTTAGGAGTTTAAAGTATTATTAGAAACAGCCAAAACCTGGTACCTGTTATAGCCCTTTAATTCTAAAATCAGTTTCAAGCCTTACACGCATAAGTGGCTTTCATGCGCTAATAGCTAGTAACTCCAGAGTTGTGCGAGTAAGGCCTGTTTGTGGTTGCAGCTTCAGCCCCATATGAAATCTTATTCAGTGGCTTGCACTGCTGTTTAATTTATTTTTTGGAAATTGTGTGACAGGCAGCTCCTGCTTGGATGACTTGGTCATTTGAGGAAAGACCAGCTGAAAGAGATTGGGACAAACAAGCTTAGTGATGTTTTTCTTCTCCTCACTGGCATTCAGCAATAGATTTGTTCTTAATTCAGGATACATGTGATGAGTAAAGTATAATACTGTCAACTCCATTGCTGACTTTCAGTTTGTTCCTCACTAGGAGATCTTTGAAGGGGTTAAGCTGTAAGCTTTTTATGAGTCCTTTAAGAGCCTTTTAATAGTCAATAGGCAAAACTTCTGCTGACTTCAGAGAGACTTTTTTTTAAGGATTCAAGGGGTTAATTCTGCATGATTAATATAATTTACTTTGCTGTTGTATCTCTCTTTAACCAACCAAGTGGATTTGGTTCATCACTGTAATAAAGAAAATAATATTTGTGACTACATATTGTTTTTCATTTCAGGAAACAGACTTTGTTTGCTTTGATGGCGGAAGGGATGATTTTGATAATTATAATGTGGATGAGCTTTTGAAGTCATTGCAAGAGACAACAGCGAATGAGGGGGAAACTGAATCAAGTGATCCAGGGACAAAACCAGCTGGAGGAATTGAAAGGGGTGTCGAGATTGAAAAGGTCGATACAGTAAAGTCCCTTGATGCTTTGGAGACAGACAGTGTTGCACTAAGCACAGAAGATGACAAGGAAGCCCTCGCCATGACAGAGGAAGTAGACAGTTCTCTTACAGAAGGAACTGAAAATACTGGGGGAGACTTCAGTGCCAATAGTCATGAAGAAAATTCTCAGGGAGATCAAACTGCACATGAGCACTTGAAAGGAATGCTACACGGGAAACTTAAAGGGCTAGAAAGTGAAAATACCAAAAACACTAGTATTCCTCAGGGTGAAACCGGTCAACTTGACAAAGAGAATGAAGAAGTCAATGCCTATACGCTTTTAAACAGAGAGCTCTCTGCAAACTTGAAAACAAAATTTGGCTCAACTGCTGATGCTGTTGTATCAGATGATGAAGTGACTCGTCTTGTTACATCGCTGGAAGATGATTTCGATGAAGATTTGAGCATTAATGCTCATGATGCAGAGGAGGAACCAGACTTTGCAGATCAGTCTGAAGAAATCCCTTTGCTGTCTTTTACAGCAGAGGAAGAAATTACATCCCCAGTGGATTTAGAAGATGATGAAAGCGATGACATTGAGTCACAAAATCATGAACCTGATAAAGATGCGAAGGGTGCTACAGAGCTAAATAACCAAAGAGACAATGAGGAAGAACTCGATTCAGATGCATTAATTCTTAAGGATGCCTTCAGTAAGAGCAAGGGTTCAGGTGATAGTGTAAGCGTGGACAGGTCTGAACCTAAACAAACAAAAGAGAAACAGGATGAGGTGATGCTAATTGGTAAAAGAGAAGCACCAGCATCAACTCAACCAGAAGATCTCTCCAAAGAACTCCTTAGAAAGGAACCTGTAGGTACAGGTGATCTGGGTTCAACAGGAAAAACAAACACAACTGAACAGTTTGAAGAGCAGCTCACGGTTGATGGAACTGAGACACATACTGAAGAGCTGAAGAGTACAGCTGTGCCTGATCCTCATGTTTTGCCTAATGCAGGAGATGATCTGGAGTCCAAATCATTTGTTAAAAGCAAGGAAGATGCTTTAAAACCACCTGTTGGTCATACTAACAGAAGTCCAGAAAGAGTGCCGCTTGCTCAGATGGAGAAAGATGAAAAAAAGTTTGAGGATGACATCTTGGAAGAGGTCTTCGAAAGTGATTTAAAGCACAAAGAGCTACGGGAGAGAACAAAGGAGAAAGTAAGACCTGTGAACAAGCCTTCTGTTGATGTTCCAGCCAAACCAGTGGAAGAAGTAAAAAATGCATCTCAAAGTGACTTACGAGATACTGACATCTTGAAAGAGAAACTGGAGCGTGGAATGCCTGCTGTGGAGAAAGAACTTCTGAGACATGAAGAAGATTTGAAACAAACAGGGGAAACTGATCATGAAAATCAAAAAACCAGCTCTCTTCACAAAGAACCTGAAATAAAAAGGAGAAACATGAAAGAAACCCCTGCAGGGGAGGGAGACCCAAGCCATAGAGGGGCTGTCGAGCAACCTAGGCCATGGGAAAATGAGACTGAGTATTCAGAGGCAGATGTGAAAGAAGAGCTTTCAAGAAATCTTGGCAAGATGACAGTATTTGAAGAAAACATTGAGAAAAGCTCCCCTGAAGAAAAATCAAAAGGCACTACGCAGAATACTAATGGAGAGAATCTTACTCAGCAAGGAACTGCTCATATTGAAGATGCAGATTCAGACGGAAATCTTGGCACAAATTCAGCTAAAGAAGGAACATTAACACCAGAATTGCAATCTGAAGAGCCAGATGATGAAGACAACCCTGACCTGAAACAAGCAGAGGAAGAGCTACTGGAAGATGAGAACGCTGCAAGTGCAAAGCTGTTGCAAGCAAGGGCTGCAAATGTACAGGATGATAAACTAAATGTTAAAAGTACAAACCCCGAATTAGAAGTACTAGGCAAAGCTGTTTCAGTAACTGCAAATCCTACCTACAAAACAGGAGAGGAAACAAACGCGTTTTCTAAGGAGGCTAAAAAACCAATCAGCATGCAAGATGCAAGCGAGACTGGGAACAAAAAGGCTGATGTACCGGTGAGTGAAGATGCTAAATTGGATGAGATGGAACGTGTCATGGAAGATGATGAGGAGCCTTCTGAAGCTGAGGAACCATCAGCTGCGGAAGAACATAATTTCCAATTTCCTGACACGGAAGACAGCAATGACTTTTACCAAAGGAAAGATCATCTCCCAGAGGGCGTTTCACAGAAAGACTCAGAAAAGGTGCAAAATTTAGAGCATTCAAGAAATGACCACCAGCAATCTGCACATTTCCCCAGCCCTGCTGACAGCTCAGCAGCCACAAATGACACTGCAACCGGCTTCAGTGACTCTGTGAAGCGGCTCACGATAATGAGAGATTTTCTTGATGAAAAGCGTGTGATCCGTCTACAAAAGTACCTTGGGCTCCAACACGTGGTTAGGATAGAAGCCATGTTTCACGACATGAAGGTAGAGATGGAGCTTGCTCGGAAGGCAAGCCATAATAATGAAGATATAGAAAAAGCCTTGGACCAGATACTTGAGTTTTCAGAATCGAGCATTATGGATGTTGTGGGAACAGTTCTGGATTCCAGAGTGGCAGAAAATAAAGAGGAGGTGGTGAGAGAGATGGATTTGTATGATGAGGAGAGCGCGCTGATGGATGATATTCAAGAATTAATATATTCTTTAAGGAGTAAATATTCATCTGCTAGTGAGAGCGTCCCACTTGCATCTGTTCCAGAACAGGAAGATGATCAGCTGCATGTTCAAGGTAGGATGTTAAACCGTTTAATAAATAGATGAATGGGAAGCAAAACCCTATCCCATACAACGCTATGTAATCTAGAGGAGCTTTAAGAGGAGGGTGAGGGAGCAGAATTGATAGACGCCTTGTGGAATCCGCTGGGATTTTGCTTATTTTTAATGCGTATTTTTGGCATTGTGATGGGTCTCCCAGGGACAAATCCTGAGAGAAAATGTTGAGCTCAGCATGTCTGTTCTTACAGGCCAGGTTCTGGTGCAAGAAGGTGGGATCCATGCATGGATATGGCTAGAAGGAGCCATTCAGGTCGTGTCTATACCTTGCCCTCTCAAGAAACAGGGATTCACACACGCTAATGTACTGAATTTTCCAGAGGGTTTAGAGCAGTCTCTTTTTGCTGAACTAGCTAGCACCTAAGTATGAGAGATAGTGATTTATGGAAAGTTCAGGTACTAAATCCATCCACCTAAAATCTCAGGTGTCCCTGTCATCTGATTTTTTCATTCATAAGAGAGCGTGTAAGCAGAAATACTCAACAGCTTCTTTGACAGGGGAAGAACCAGCAGTAGAGTCTGCTGCAAACTTGCTGTTTTTTTCTAATTAATGGGCAAGGTGGTAAAACACACTCTTAGCAAGGCTCTTTTCAAGCAGTGTGTGTTAAATATGTGATTTCTGATAAAGTCACGGACGCTGAAAATATCTTGCAATATTTCATTGCAAGGTCAGTGGTTGATACCTTGCCTAAATTCTATATAAACATTTAATTAGAAGTTACTGAGAGTTGATTGAGAATATATTGGAAGCAGTACACAAGCTGAAGTGTTTAAAAGTGTCAAGAAAGCTTTGTCAAATGCAGTATTTCACTGGAGGCAGCCATAGGTAAGAAATATACATTAGCTCAGTGCTTAATTATCTCCCTGTCTGTCATAGATGGCGCAAAAGAGGCTGAATATGACAGAGTTTCCATCAGAAACCCAAATGCCGTTGATGAGAGCAACCAGAAATTTCAGCAGCTTGAAGGTGAGAGGCTGGAACGGCCTATTGAGAAGGAGGAGGAGAGGGCTGTTGATGTTCCACCTGAGCATGAAGAGGCCAACTCATTGGACAGTAGAGGAGTTGAAGAAGGGTATGATAGTGAAAGAGGATCGCTGCTGGAAGATACTTCCTTTGGGTCAATTGATTCAGGATGGACTGCCAGGGAAGACGTTGCTGCAGGTAATCTTTTGGAATTGGGTTATTTTGTTCTTTTGCTCTTCAAGAGGAGCATGGTTGAATGGGTTTTAGGCCAATACCAACTATCTTTACTAATACGTTGATTGTATGTTGCTGTGATCCTAATGTATTTCACTAGTCCCTAACAGTCCCTCTAGTGGCAGTGTTGTCTTGCTACCACTCATCCCAGCAGAGAGGTTTTTCTCCTACCTTTTTGCTCAATAGAAATAATAAAAACTCTCCTGTAAGTGTCATAGAGGTCTGAGCTCGGGCTGGTGGACTGTGTCTCAGGATGGTGGTGGATAAAGAGCAGAAATCACTGGAAACATACCATCAGCCCAGGTTTCTTCTGCCGTGCAAGGGGGCTGACAGTCTAACCTAAGGCTACTGAATCACGCCACTCTCTTCTTGCTCTTCTTAACATGTGACTCTGGGCTATATTACTTTCCAGGAAAGACGAAGTGTAGCTTCCCTCAAGCAGCACAGTAATTTCTGGCTAAGGTGTTTGTTGGAATAGGAGAAATGTTTGACTCCATTCCTCTGAGGCCTCCCTCTGGAGCAAGTGTGCTGACCTGGGCTGACTGGTAGTTATCCCAAGGAGGGATCCCGTTACCGTCATCTTCCCCAGCTCTATTTTGGCATTAAACTACCTTTGACAGCATTCTCAGTGCTAAGCTCAGCTTTGCTGTTCTGCATTCACCCCTAATTACGCTCAATAAAACAGGTTTCACTGAGCATTTAGACAAAATTCAGGCACATCTTGCTTTGCTTTTGTATGCAACGGAGGTACTGTACCATCTCTATAGCGAAGTGCTTTTGAGCAGCTTCTCGGTTCTGCAGGACACTTCAGGTTGAATGCAAAGACACTTAATGAATTTTAAATGGCTGGTGGATTACTTACATGGTTAAGCCGTCGGATGTTTGGTTGTATTTTAGACCGTCTTCCATTCCTTCCTTACCAGTGGTTAAATGCTGTTAGGCAGGCATTCCTATGAGGACTGCTAGAAAAACGGCAGATGTTTGTAGAAGTGCTGGTCAAAGGAGCTGCTCCACAATGTAACAGCAGGCTGGGCAGGTGGCTGTTTGGATCCGCTAACCTGGATTTGTGGCAACAGTAGCAGCGAGGAGGCAAGGTTCAGATCAGGGTAGAAGTAAAGGTGGTTGTCATGTACGTGGTGGCATTTATATGCCAAATATAATTTTCTGATTACTTTTCTTTGCAAAAAATACTATTCCTAACGTTTTTTCTAATTAAAAAATGGTAAACCACAAGTTAATATTTAATACAGATGAGTTTTTAATGGAGGTTTTACTGTCTTGCGATATGCTCTGCTCTGGTATGGATACAGTCACCTCAGCTCACTTGTGGTGTTCCTTAAAAACAGATCTTTCGCTAGCAATTAAGAGAGTTTATGCCATACTAGCAGTGCTGTAAACTTACTAGAAGGCGTCAGTTTATTGGTTTGAAGATGAATTGAAGAGCGTGCGCTTTTTTGTTGTTGTTGTTTGACTTGCTGCTGAAGGAGCCGCGTGTGTGCTGTCTGAGGCAGGCTTGGCTAAGTGACTTTGTCTCCCTTTCTGCGCTACCGTTTCCAAAGGGGCCCGTGGAATATTGCTATCATTTCTAAAGGACTTCTCCCTCTTTTTTTCAATGCTCTGGAAAACTGGGGACTGTAATTTGAAATCTTGCAGTGACGGGATGAGGGGTGATGGTTTTAAACTGGAAGAGGGGAGATTTAGATTAGATATGAGGAAGAAATTCTTTACTGTGAGGGTGGTGGGACACTAGAACAGGTTGCCCAGGGAAGCTGTGGCTGCCCCATCCCTGGAAGCGTTCCAGGCCAGGCTGGATGGGGCTTGGAGCAGCCTGGGCTGGTGGGAGGTGTCCCTGCCCAGNGGGGCGGGGGGGAGCGTTGGGAGCCGTTAACGGCCCTTGGGAGCCGTTGACGGCCGTTGGCCGTGACAGGCGGCGGAGGGGCCCCCGCCGGTCCACACCGGGGGACGCGGCGCCCCAAGTGACCCCCCCACCCCCGAGGCGGACGTGGCTCCCCGTCCCTGAGGGGATTCGCCCCCTTTCCGTACGCCTGCCCCGCTGCCGTCGCCAACGGGCTGGTTTTCCTCACACCACCCCCCCCAACCCCGCNCTCACACCCAACCCCGCCACCCACCCGGTGATGTGGGGCAGCCCCGCCGGAGCGGAGGCGTCTGGCGGCCTCAGCGCCGGCCCGGGTGGTTGCCCGGCCTCTCCCGGGGGAGAGGGTGCCTGCGGAAACGCCAGCTCGCCCCCACGTTGGGCTTTGCGGGGGGAAGCGCGTGCCCTCATTTTAACGTCATGCTTCTGCCAGTTGCAGCCAGGGAGAAGGCAGGGGTTTCTGCCTGGCTCCTACAGTTTATTTTCCGAGCGCCATGTCTGTATCAGCCCTGTAATCTGTACCAGGTGTATTCACAGCTTTTCAGGCAGTTGGTGCTCTCTGGCCTTCGGAGAGATGTATGACGAGAGACATATGACCCTGTGACCAGGGTGACAGCAGGGAAAAGATCATTTTTACCGGATTATTACAAACATACATATGTAGAGCTGGTTTGCTGGTGTTTTTTCCCCCTCTATTTTTCCATCCTTGTAGCTTTATTTGGAAACATATCAGATAATGCAGTGCAGCGTAATGCAGGATGCGTGTATCAGCTTATTTTGGTGTAGCTGTTCTTTGCCAAGAGGCTGTTGCTGTCAGGTGTCTTCCAGATACTCAGACTTTCGAGTTGAAATGCAAGGTTTGAGCTGCTTTGTGGTTTTCTTCATTTTCGGTTTTCAGTTTACAGAAAAACTGCAAGAAAGCTCTAGATGGTTCTCTGATTTTATGAGAGGAGTAAAAGCATTTGGCAGATCCCTTATTTTGCCTGAGTATTTAATGAAAACATATTCATAGTTGTCAATGTGTTGGTTTTCAGTTGGTTGCTACTCTGCCTGAGGAAATCCGTCCTGGGCCTGATTTCCATGGACTTCCATGGGAGCCTATTATTATCACTGCCTTAGTGGGAATTGCCACGCTTGCTATAATTTTCTGGAGAACCTGCCTTTCAGTGAGTACACTTCATGCTTGTGAGCTTGCTGGTATTTCACTTACTGTGCGGTCTTTTGTACGATTAAACTGTTCCGGCATTACCTGGGTCAAAGCAATATGTAGTCTTTCATGGTTTTACTTTTTACTTTTAGAGTGTTAATTTGAACTAAATGCTGGGCTTAATAGCTACAATGAGTTGTAATTTTCTTCATGCTAAGAAGCGTTTCCTTTAGGCTTAGTTCCTTTGGGCCCTTTTAGAAAGGGTCAGTTCTGAAGGCAAAAAAAGGGAGTATGATATAAATCAAGAAGGCCGAGGAAAGGGTCAGGATATCTTTGAAATGAGAAGCCTTCCATGTGCTCGAGCCTGTTGCTGACTATCTCCAAAACAAGCAGTTAATCCCTGCCCCTGTCATATTGTCCAGTTGCTTCTAGGTGCCTTATTTAGGATCCTAAACACCTGATACTAATTCTCACTGGAGAGCCCCTTCCCCGCTCCACTCCTCACTCTGTATTTTCCCCGTTTTCTACATGGATAATTTCCTATGCAAGAAAAATACCATCAGTAGCTCTGAAGTATAGCCATACATCTCCTTGGGAACTGATAGATGAAAATCAAATGTGACAGTTTATTTTACGGTTGTCCAGTTCAGTGATTATATGTTCTGGAAGTCTGTGGAATACTTGATTTTTGCTTGAGAAATATAAATTAATACTAAATATTATCTGTCATAAATGCTCATACAAAAACTGATAGTGTTTTTTCATTGCTTAGGTTTGAAATTGAATATACTAGGTCAGTTTCAAATGTAAAATAGTGTTAATGTAACAACATAAAAAGAAAGCTCCTGAAATTCTGCTTTAAAGGTGTTACTTTCAAAATGAGCAAGTGTCATGTAAACATACATTGACTTAAAAGGATCAGAACTGGAATGCAAGTGGTTTTTTTGTGTTTGCAAGTTCATCACTGTTGTTTGATGCAAAATGGCTTCATTTTCTTTGTTGCAAATTGGATGTGGACAGTTACTGCTATGCTTTTAGTGACTGAATAAACAGACATTTACTAAGGCTCTAGGACAGGGAATTAACCTAGAAGCTTTTATTAGAAAACAGCTTAAGCTTGTTTGTACTGTTATTCAACACTCTTGTTGGCAACGTTAGATGTGTTTTCCATATGCTTCTTTAATCTGCGTATAAGTGGTGACTTTTTTTCTATGGGGAAAGCTAATAGCATTTTTCACTTAGCATTTTATATGGCTAATTATTTTTTTTATTATTTATTTCTTCTGTAGGTAAAGAGTAGAATGTATCAAGGTAAGTTTCTCTGTGCTTTTCAGTGTACTTGATGCTTAGGCATGTAAAAGTTTTGAAGATGGTTTCAGAGGACCAAGCATTCATCTTCACTCCCTTTGAAGGAGAATGCTGATTCTGGGCTTATGGTGTAAACTAGGCCAGTAGATGATACTTACTTCAATCTGAGGGTTTCAGTTTTGCTTTTGATAATGCTCTGAGTAGGAGAAACAATGCAACTCGTACCTGCACATTAAAGGTCAAGGAGAAGCTCCACCTTGTTCAGCATAAATGTGATCCATTGTTTTCCTGGTGCGATGGTAGTGGGACAGAGTTTGTTTGGGTTTTCTGATTACCAGTGGATATGCTTTTGCTTGTTGCTTCTCACAGTAGCTAGTTCCTCTTGTCTTTTCGGATTGAGGGGAGCCTGAAACTGACTGCTGTGCAAAGAGACTTTCTAAATGTAGGCCTAAATATGCAGATATTCTTGTGGCTAGCACATTGCTTTTTACAAGAGCATTTCTCCAGCTTCAAGTATATGAAATTGAAGTTGAAATTGAAGTGTACTGAATTGAGAAGAAATAGAAATCAAAGTAGGTTGATTGCTGAAATTCATAACTGAATACAAAACAAAAAGATGAAAGAATTGTCTTCACGTGAACTCTCTGTCTCTTTCTTCCACAGAAACCATACTCCTCAGTCATTCCTCTCTAGTTTCATTGTAGTTATTCTGCAGTTCCCTCCTATACAATTAATGCAGCATTGATGAGCTGAAAAAGAGCCCTTAGATCAGTAAAGTGATTTCTGTACGGCAGAACAATTATTGTTATTGGAGGGGGAAAACATTGATATTGGTGGTGTAGAAATTACTTAGCAGCCAGCTCCAAAAAAAGAGGAACATGGGTCTAATACTCCGTTTTTCCCCAAAAATATTCTTCTGTATAATACATTATACAACTACTGAAGCTAGAGACAAATAGATATACTGAAAATCTTTATGCAAAATAGAGGAATATTAACAGTGGAGTCACAGAGATAAAATCTGTTACCCACTCTTCATGACAGTAGTAAAATCAGGAGACCAAGCTAGTGCAGGGGTTCCTGCACCCCTTAAGCTGCTGAGAACTGTCTTGCACCTCAGCAGTCGCTTGTTGGCTCTCCCCTCAGAGCAGGAAGGGCTCTCTGGCCCAGAAGCCCTCGTGTGGGAGGGGAGGGAGGAGTAGCAGTTGCCATTTTGCCCTGTGGGATGCAGTTGGAGCAACCAGTGCTTCCTGTTTGTGCTGCAGGATTTGCTGTGAGGCAAATGCGGCTTGGGGTGTTCGGGGGTGGTTTACAACTTGAAAAACATCGACAATTGGATGGTCTTTAAATTAATTTGCCATAACAATTTAAGTATGTTAATGATTTTTGTTGAATCCTGAGGGTTGGTTGGCAACTCATTCAGGTTGAGAAACAAATGCATGCCTGAAGAGCTATTGCTGGGTCACAGCCCTTTCGAGGTCTGTTAGAAAGTGGTGCAGTTCCTTGAGACTTAGTGGTGCTGTCTGATAGCTGATGGTTTCTCTTCTGTTCCCAGTAGGTCTTTCAGAGCTTTCATCCTGTTGTCTTTGCTGACCAAACATTGAGTTTCAATACCATAGGAGGAGGTGGTTGTTAGGGAAGGTGTTGCATCTCCCCGAGGCTCACAGCAGCAGTCTGAGACTGCTGATGTCCTCACTGCCAGTTCTTCCCTTGAAGATAATGCGTCTGTGTGTAGCAAGCTCTTTACTCTGCTATGGTAGCATGTATTCTCTGACCGGCTTCTGACGCAAGAGCTATATGCTTTGTGTCAGTGTTCAATGCCTCACTGACAGGTTTTCAATCCTAACTTTAAATGAAAGCTGGAGATGCTTAGAATCCTGCAGAAAGGGTTGACTGCTAGGGAATTAACACTATCCTGATTAGTGTTTTAGGCCTTACTTGAAAATGTGCCCTAATATGATAGTAATGATAGCTCTGATTTCCCCCTTGCCTCCCTGCCCCCCAGGATATGAAGTACAGTTAACTGTAAACTTTCTTTTTCTTCCTAGTGACTGAAAAGCAACTTGCTGAAAAGATTAAAAACCTTCTGCAAGAAAAAACAGAAATCTTGGAGAAGATTTCAGAATATGATCAAAAGGTAGTGTTCTAGGTTCTTGTCCTTTGCTTCCTAATTTTCTGTTACCGGTTTAATGACACAGTCAGTGCAGCAGCTAATCTCTCTTTATTTTCTGGTCTTACTGAATATAACGTCGGCTGTTTCCTCAGTTCTGTTTGGTTGTTTCTGTGCTTAGATAAAGGAAGCAAAGGAATCTGTGAAAGTGGCCCAAGAACAAAAAGACATTCTCTCTGATGAAACTGCAGAGCTTAAGGTAAAAAACAGTTAACTGTCTCTGTACTGAAAACAAAAACATCAATAAAATAGCTTGCTTTAGATGGTCTTTTACTCTTTTTTTTCTATTTTTTCTTTTTTTTTTTTTTGTTTAGGACACTGTCAAGGGACTGGAAGAAGAGAATCGTCAGCTAGATGACAAAGTAAAAAATCTGCACACAATGCTTGAAACAGAGAGAAAAAAGAATGAGAAGAAACAGAACAAAGTAAGAGCAATCAGGCCTATGTCTTATATTGTCCTTAACTTCAAGTGCCCTAAAAGCTGGTCACTACCTAATGGGTGAACAGAGGGAGACAGCAAACAAGATGAACCATCTCAAATAAAGAGAACTGAAATGAAATTTCAGGTTCATCCCAAGCTCAAGGGGCAGAATATATTGATTGTATTTTTTTAATAAGATCTTGATGAACTCGTGTGGTTATGTGCTTTCACCCACAAACGGATATATTCAGGTCATGGGCGAGTCTAATACTTCCTAGCCAGAGACAGGAAGTTCCTTAACACTGAGGGCTGAAGGTTTCAGGTCGATAAGAGACGTTTTCTTTTACTTAGAGGAAGAATCCAGTTCTACAGTAAGTGTGAAGATCTCTAAACTGCCCCTCATTCTTTTGTCCAGAGGTTTTTTTGTTGAGGTTGGGTTTTTTTGCAGTTTATTTTCTCCCCCCCCCCGCTTTGTTTTTTTTACCCTTAAGCCTGATTTTCTGTAATAATGGTAAGCTCCAACAAGTTCTTTGGTCTTGTTTTGATCAAAGGTTGTTGCTATGACAGCAGCATGTGCTACATTCACTCTGGTCTGCGCAGGTGTACAGGGAACTTTTCCAATCACGGACAGGCAGAGTTCACAGGGAGAAGTCGATTCTAAGATGTTGTGTGTTTCTAGTCCTTACCTTGCTGATAAGGCAGTGCTGTGTTGCTGCTAATCTAATGGCTGCTCTAAATGTAAGTTTGGTGGTGTTCTGACTTCTGTTTTATGCTTCCAAAATATACAGGTAACGTAATTACACACTTGGGCTAAGGCATGTACCAGGCTAACACAAAGTCACTGCTTACGTTTTTCTTATATAGATCTCTGAAACCCAGAAGTCCTTGGAGAAGCTTCAAGAGGCTATCAGTGTGCATTCTGTAGAGCTTTCGGAGGTAAAGCATTATCTACACCCTCTAACATTCACAGGTACAGGTTCAGGTGCCAGGAAAATTTGTATCTAGGATGTAATCAAAAATGCTAGCTTGGCAGATTCCAAGTTGTTGTGCATATATACCTTTTTCTTTCCAGTTACCAGGTAGTATGTAGCTCTTGCTCTGTTACATTTGACTTTTGTCTTTTTTGTTCCTTTTGGTTTCATATGTAGGTGCAGATAGCCCTTAATGAAGCTAAACTAAGTGAAGAAAAAGTGAAGTCTGAGCTTCATCATGTGCAGGAAGAGAACGCTAGGCTGAAAAAGAGCAAGGAACAAGTAAGTTATGCCCAGGCCAGGCAACTTTGTTTCTCTTTTGAATGAAATGTTGAGGGTTTACTCCTAGTTTTCTTGAGTATAACTTCATCATGTCTCTGTTTTCTTAATGCGTCAGAATTCGTATTTCAAATTATCAAGCTAAGATTTAAACCCCTTTGCCTGCCTGCACAGGCTTTTTGTGCAGGTGAGCCACATGTCTTCAGTATGAAGGCTTTGCCAGTTCCAGTGATTCAGTTTTTGTCAGCAGCTTTGCAGAAAGTCTGTGCTGATGTGGTGGTCGCTTAGTGATCAGGAGATTGCTGCTTGGGCTCAGCACTGAAGGGAGGTTGTAGCGAGGTGAGGGTTGGTCTCTTCTCCCAAGTAACAAGTGATAGGACAAGATGAAATGGCCTCAAGTTGTGCCAGGCGAGGTTTAGGATGAATATTTGGAAAAATTTATTCACAGAAAGGGTTATCAAACATTGGCACAGGCTGCCCAGGGAAGTGGTAGAATCACTTTGCCTGGAGGCATTTAAATGACGGGTAGACGTGGTGCTGAGAGACATGGTTTAGTGGTGGTTTTAGCAGTGTTAGGTTAATAGTTGGACTTGATGATCCTGGGGGTCCCTTCCAACCTAGACAATTCTACCATTCTAAGTAATGGTAAAGAATTGCCAAAAAGCAATCCTGAAGCTAAGCTGAATGGGGGGGACCTTTAGCCCTGAAATGTCATGGCAGTTCTTTTACAGATAATTGTAAATATATGGAGGAAGAAAACAGACAGATATGAAGTAGATGCCCTTTTACGCAATGCAGTTTGATTACCTCTGGACTGCAACTAATTCCTCGTATTTTGAAGTGTTTGAGCAGTTTGGTTTTGATGTTGGGATATTAGCTGGGAAAATGTCAAATTTGTGAAAACACCAAATAATGTGAATTGCAGAAAGATTCCCAGCATCTGGTTCTACCAATGATGAGTTCTACTGTAGTGATGAGTGCGAAGTTTAGCCTGTGTCTGTGATCTGTGGTGATCACTTATCACCGGAGCTGGCAGTAAAATAGACTTTAATTACATATACCCTGTACTAAAAATAAAACAAGTAATCATCTTGCCTTGGTGCTTCATACAGCTGCTAAAAGAAGCTGAAGGTTGGAGTGAGAGACATAGTGAGCTCAGTGAGCAGATCAAACTGTATCAGAAATCTCAGAAGGACATAGAAGAAGCGCTTGCCTACAAGGAAAATGAAATTGAAGTAGGTTCTTTATAACAAGCTTGCTTTTAAATATTACGCGTTGTAAAATACTTTGAAACACTTGACAAAATGCAGAACTATTCTTCGATGAACCTTTGATTTCCTTTCCTAGGTTTTAACTAACTGCATTATGCAGCTGAAGCAGCTCGACATGGATTCGGCATCTGAGGCCAGAAAGGATGGTGAAGGGCCTGAATGGAGCACAGGAGAGGATCTGGCCAATGGAGAGTTGCCAGGTACAGTAATCCTACCTCCTGGCTGATATGCCCAGTGGCTAAAGCTTATGTGTTGCTATGTTTATGCCATGACGGATGGGGAACAAGGGGAATCTGTGCCTGTAGCTGCTAACTAACTGAAGGGAGAAACAGTTAAAAAGGCCAATAATTGCTTTTGGATTACCTTTTAGGTATAGCGTAAGTCTAATGACACAGTTTTAAAGCTATGTGTAAAGGTTAGTAATTAAGCACCTTCCAAAAGCTGAGAATCTCAGCTTTGTTGTTACGCTACGTTTATATGAGTACGTGCTTACCTCCAGATAGACAACTAATTTAGGTAATCACATCTTTTAAATCTGAAAGATTGAAATAGATGTCTTCAAAACTTCTCAAGAAGCTTGTCATTCCTGATGTTGTACATGTATTTGCTGCATCTCTGGTTTTGAAGACCTGTTTGGGGCTTTTTTGGTTGTGGTTTTCTTTTTTTGTTTTTGTGTTTGTTTTTTTTTTTGTCTAACCATACTGTGTACATTGGCTGGAAATTCCCACTTTTTGGTTTTCAGATACTATGTCTAGTCACACTGATGTTAGTGTGGTGGCTAGAAGAAGTGAGAAGAAGGAATCTTCTGAGTGCCTTTTGGAATAAATTAATAGTTTTGTTGTGCTGGTTATGGAATTGCTATTGTGCTTTGTTCCCCATATCCTGCTCTTTTTCCTCTTTTTAAAAATTTTTTCTTTTCTTTTTTTCAACCACATAAGGAGAACCTATCCTAGATTAAAATGTAGGGAGTGTTGTACAGCTGTAAAATCCAGGGAATTGGGGTTAAGAAACAGGGAAAACCAATGTATTTTTCTCTTCTAGATAATGAGAGTGAGAAGATGAAGACTCAGATTAAGCAGATGATGGATGTCTCCAGGGTATGCTGCACAAGGTATCTAATAAAGGCAGCCACATTACTGCTATGCCTAAGATCATAACCTTTCTGCTCCTCTTTTCAGGTAAAAACTATGTTATCCATAGTTGAAGAAGACAGAAATGTTCTGCAATCCAAACTGAGCGATGAAGTAACAGCAAGACATGAGCTGGAAGGTAGGCTTAGCAGAAGAATAGTTTAGGATGAAATGCTGTTTGTGGCTTAAAAAGAAACAGAGGGTTTAAGTAGCATAACGGTTCCCATTGCAACTTCCTTCAACTTCCTCACGTACCTTTGCTTCTCCAACAGAGCAAATAAAAAAATTAGAACATGACTCCTGTTCGCTCCAGTCAGCCAAAACTCGACTGGAAAATGAATGCAAAACACTACAGCAGAAAGTGGAGATTCTCGGTGAACTTTACCAGCAGAAGGAGATGGCACTCCAGAAGTAAGCCTTCATTAGTCCTTCACAACATAGCGTATTGTATCATAGGCACTATCCAAATGCTCTTTGGTCAGAAGGATTAAATAATTTGAAGTTGTCTTTGGAATGAAAGGTGATGATTACTGTTTCAGTATGGTTGAAGCTAGTACCCCTTTTTCCACTTTTTCCACCATTCCAGAGATTCTAAAAAGACTGTCACTTTGCATACACGATACTGCCTTCTACTACTGAAAAAAACAAACAACAGACCACTTTTGGAGAGGGGAGACTTTTGGCTTGGTCTGCAAATTCTGTGGTTGCTCTGTCACATTGTCCAGAAGTGGCAAAGACAATATAGTGGCTATTAAGATTTGTTTCAGTTATTCTGACCTCAGGTCAGTGAGTCTAATTTTTATAATGTAGAAACTTAGTATTTTAGCCTTGTGAGCTTTTTGCATTCGCAAAGGGCTAATTTAAGGCGGAGTTCATGGTGGCAGCTGAGATGAATGAATTACTGGCAATGAAGAACTAGTTCTGTATCTGTGTTTCCATTCCTCATTTATTTATTCATTTATTTACTTACTGAAACGTCTGTAATCTCAATTTTGTGGGGAAAAATTGAGATAGATTCGGGAACATTTTCAGCTAAATTCCTGTAGGAAAGATGAAATGGTGATGTAGAAGGAATTGAAAGTTCTAAAGTTGAAGGGTGTAGGTTGGGGAAAGCAGAGGGCTGGGACAAGCGAAGGGATTAAGGCTACACACCATCTCAGTAGTGAAACTTCCTGACCTCGTAACTTCAGGATCCGGGTGTAGTAAACACATAACAGAGAGGTGAAGGATAACCCACCTTTCAAGGAAAAGTTCCTCTTGACCTCTCTGAAAGATTTCTGTTCCTTCCAAAAGTATTAGGAAGTTACACTGCCTGTTACTACTACTTGATTAGAATTAAGGACTTCCTGCAATTTTTTTTCTGGGAAACCGTTTCCACACGTAGCCAAGGAAATAGATTATGTTGAACTGGCTATTAGCAATACTTACTACTAGTTTAATAGTTCCAGTGTTGTGAGATCACTTTTGTAAGTTAGGAACACGTTATGGGCATATTAAATACCTCTAGAAAAATGTCAAAAATGAAAAAAATGGTGAACCATGAGTTTATAAAGAGACTATGGAAATTGGTCATGTAATAAATCGGCATGGAGAATACTTAGAAAAACGCTTCTTTCCACACAGTTGATGACTATTGAATGCATTTATCATCTGGGCTCTAAATTCCCCCTTTTTCACTACACATTCATTTCACCGTTGCCCTTGGTTAGATGTCGGTTCTTCTTATTTCCTTGTTTGTACCAGTGTAAATCTGGATTGCCATCTGTAGAATTAGTAAGTAAACGACAGGATCTGAAGAGATGAACTGTCTGCAACTGTTAGGTTCTGATAAATTTTTAGATGCTGACAGAACTTTCCAGTCAACTCTTTGTCCTTAATGTTCAGGTTTTATATACAAAGAGTTTGTCTCTTGCCTTCAAAGGACAGTATTTCTGTGTTGTAAAAAGATATTAAAATCTCTTTGTATTCTCTTTCTATATTCTCACACCTTACTATAGATTCTGATATCACTATTGTTAGCAGGGCAGTACCTTGATTTTGAGTTGTAGGATGGTGGAATATATGGTGTTGTGGTTTTTTTCCTCCCCATACAGAAAACTAACCCAGGAAGAGTATGAGCGTCAGGAGAAGGAGCAGAAATTGTCTGCTGCAGATGAAAAAGCTGTGCTGGCCATCGAGGAAGTGAAAGTTTACAAGTAACTTCATTTTCTGAAGCCTGCTTTTTTTTTCCTCTATTTCAGCTATTGAAGAAAATGCATTTAAACCTCTCTCCTTCCTCTCTTTTTCCTTTTGTACAGGCAAAGGATCCAAGATATGGAAGAAGAACTGCAAAAAACAGAGAGATCTTACAAAAACCAGGTAAACTACTTGCTTGCTGGTTATTGTGTCACCTTTTACTGCATCATTCCAATGCTCTTCAGTGAGTTATTGGAAATACTAGTAGTCGGACAAAATAAACTAAAAATGCTTCTTTGCTTTTCAGATTGCTGCTCATGAGAAAAAGGCACACGACAATTGGGTAAGAATGTTCTTTTTCAGATTCAAACAGTTTGTATTTGACTTCAGCTTGGTGCAGTTAATGCAGTTGGCAAAATTTTCCCTGATAGCTTATTGCCCGCTCTGCCGAGAGAGCTCTGGCTGAAGAAAAAAGAGAAGCAGCCAACCTGAGACAAAAGTAAGTAGAGTACAGACCATTTTTATTGCTCTTTGATCATGCTCAAACAGTGGAGGAGTTTGGAGGAGCTCAAACAGTGCACGGCGCTGAGTTAGGCTGCTTGCTCAGAATGTGCAGTGCGTATTTGAGTTACTGATTTTAAGCTACTATTAAGCTGTTTTGATGGTAAAAATAAGATTTCTTGGTAAAAGCCGTAACATTTTATAATGCCATTTGCCTTGTTACATGATAATAAATGTAACTCACGTGTTATTTGAATAATAAAAAAAAACTTTTTTTTTTTTTTTTAAATTAGGTTAATAGAAGTAAACCAAAAAATTGTCATGCTTCAAAGACCGTTAATTGTAAAGCCAACTCCAGGCAGACCCGATCGCCAGGTCCCACCGCGACGAGGTAAATGCTGCTTTTTCTCCCAAATTTTTGGTCTTTGAGTCAGTATATCCTAAAAAAATAAGGCTATGATAAATTGTAGAAAAGTAAATAAAATGTTTTTTCCTTCTTTGCCATAGGGCCTTTAAGCAGAGATGGCTCTTTTGGCCCGTCACCTGTGAGTGGAGGAAATCCATCACCCACACAGATGATAGAAGTTCCTGCTCGGCCCCTTTCTGCTCCTCGAAGGGAAGGCTCAAGAGGTGAATTTGGTAAGCATTGAAGCTTCCCTTCTGTGATAACTCTCTTGTGCTACAGAGCCAAGAATGCTAAGGTCTGACCTTGGTTCTAGGGATAGTGTTAGGTATTGATACAGGTGCGTGGTTGGTTTTTAAAGAAAAAATAGAAATAGCTTAGGCACGCGTTGATTTGGATCTCCGTGGTTCTTGTTTCCCTTAAGGTACGGTGGTCGATGGGCCCCCTGCTCCACGAAGGCCACCAGAGTTACCCGGAAGGATGTCTGTTCCTGGTAAGTTATGTGGTCTGCAACCAACATCAACTTATTCAGCTATTTTTTCACTTCAGAAATGTAATTTAAACCCCATGTTCCTTACCCCAAGCACAGTAAGACGTGCGCTTGCGGTTCTTTTTACAGATCTCGGGCCTGCTGTAGCATCCCTGATCAGTAGTGGGCCAAGAACCTCCTCCCCTTCCACAGCAATGGATGGAATGGTAAGCAGAAAAACCCCAACCTTCAGGAACTGTTTCTAATACATGATTCACTGTATTTCCTGCTACTGCTTTAACTGTATCATGTTCTGTCTTGTCTATATCCTGTCACTATCCTTAAATGCTGTCCAAAAAAAAAAAAAGCAGCCCTCTCCCAAAGAGTCTGAAGCCCCCTGTGTAACTACTGATTCACCTTCATCTAGTGAAGCAGCTACAGTGAGTATTCGGAGGCTGGATATGGTGTTACTCTGCTTTGATGGAGAGGAATAACAGGCTTGGTGTTCTGAAGTGCTAAGTAACAAAACGCTCTGCAAAACTAACCAAGGGCTTGTACCTCTGTCTCAAAAGGTTTCTCTAATGACGAACAGTTGCTGTCTGGTTTTTATGGAATTAAGGAAATGGCATCTTTCTCGTTAACGACTGCAGGCAAACACTTTGGAGTGACTACTACAGTAATCCTAAGAAGCTGGCTTGCCTGTGGTATTTAAACACAATTCCATATGTAATTCATTGTGCCAGGCCCTTTACCAAAGGGGTGTCCACTGAGGACATTGCAAAAGGGATTGAACTTTTCTCTAGTACAGCTTTAGCTAAAGAAAACTTGTCGTCTCAGAAGGTACACTAAGCGCTCGCTCCGAGGTAGTGCAAGCAGAGTTCTGGGTGAAGGGACAATTATGGTGCAGTAACTTTCCCCATTTTCTACTTGGTTAATGTGTTTTGGGCTGTGGTTTTCCTTCCCCCCCACCCCGCCTCTTCCCACTTCTTGGCCTTTGGGCGAGCGGTTGTGGTGCTCAGCAGTGTCAGTGCCTCTCTGATGCAGTGAGTACCACGCTGAAGGATTAACCTAATCCTGCACAGGCTAATGCTAGTCCCAAAGGCCCGCCGTCTTTCCCTGGGACACCTGTCATGACCTCCCCAGTGATGGGACCTCCGCCTCCGCCGCCTGTTCGCTATGGACCGCCGCCAGCTCCTCTCCGTGGGCACTTTGGGCCTCGACCTCTTCCTGTGCCCCTAGGTAAAAGCTGCGTTGCCACGTGCTGAAGCTTAGCTTTTCCCAGCGTGCTTCCCAGAAGCCTGCTGCAGAAGGGAGATCTGCCATCCGTTAGCACTCGCCCATCCCCACCCTTCCTGGGGTCTAGCTGTCTTGCTCAGTAAACTGGGACAGGGGGGTTGTTTCAAGCCTCCTTAGTGCCAAAGTGGTTTTTCCTTGTTTAGTCTCAAATGGAAACCAGCAGCCAGAAGTCACTAGAACGTAATTCATGGCTTGTGAAGTCTGCACGTGGCAGTGACCCACCTCAGAGCTGCTCCAAAAAACGAGGAACAAGTCAGAAGCTTCACCGTTCAGGTTAAAGCAAGGTGTCATTTGACTCAGTGTTTTCCTTTCCTTCTAGTTCGTGGTGCTCCCTTGCCACCTCCAGCTGCAAGAGACTTCCTGCCTGGCCCACCCTTAGGAATGCGAGATCTGCCTCCTGGCCCGCTCCCACCTCCTCCAGATCCAAGAGGCTATGGACGTGGGCACCCTCCTTTTCGACCTCTAGGTCCTCCTGGCCCAAGAGATTATCCTCCAGGCCCCCGGCTACCCCCACCTGCTTCAAGAGACTATACGCCTTCTCCTAACAGGGACTTGACTCCGTCGGGACCTAGAGACTTCCCGGCGGGCCCTCCACCCCCACTGCCCCCGGCAGGCTCAAAGGACTACGCACAGCCTCCAGCGCAGAAACCCTAACTGCAGCCTCTGGTCAGCAGCTCAACGGAATGGACTCTAGCGCACTTCCTGCAGCCAGGATTTTAGGAAATGGTTCTCTGTTCAAAGCCATTTGTCTCATTTCAGTATATTTCAGCTTTTGCGGGATTAATTTTTATCCGATTGCTACAGACATCTTATGTGCATTTATGATCACCTTAAACTCATCCATCCTCTTGGGCTGCAAGAACCTTTTTGTGATGGACTTGAACCTACTCTAAACGTGCAATAGAAAGGAAGTACCTGTGTGGCTAGTTTTAATTAAATGTAGCCTCTGTAACCAGTTGGTGAATGAACTAATTTCGTGACAAATGTAAATCAAATCATTTCCTGTGGAAATAATTTTTAAGTAAAATGCTATCCTACTTGCCTTCTCCATCACGTCATTAAGCTGCAGTTATTGTAGGCCAGGGGTTTACACAAGGACTGTGAGGTGGTTCTTTTATTTTACAAAAGATGTCTGGTCAGAGATCAGAAGCACAAATGACACTGTATTCAAAGGAAAGTTATAATAAAAAGCAAAATTCCTTTTGCTAAACCCTGAAGGCTTTGTTTCAGTGCCATTTTTTGTTGAGGAAGGCCATGGGTTCAGTAACGTCACCAGAGGGTGCTACCGCTGTGCCCGAGTTCAGGCATTGAATCAAGGCTGAGTAACTGCTGCTGCTGGGAGACTGAGGAGCGCGTTCCCCTCACGCTGCACCAGCCTGGCCTGGTACGGACTTGCTTCACTGCTGCGAGGCGGGACACAGCCCTCCGGGGCTGAAGGGCAGCAGGATTCTAGAAGCGAAGGCGTTTCATCATTGCTTTCAAGACCGGCTTGCAGCACGAAGCAAGGTTTGAGAGCTGAGTTTTCGTCCTAAAGACCAGTTCTGCTTCCTTGGCAGAGCAGGGCTGTACTTTTACAGCCTTTTTTCACTTACGCTAAAAAGCAAAGAGTTTTCCATAAAGCAGAGTAGGTTTATGTAAACCATCTGGGCCTGTATTGCTTTGGATCGGTTTGCACAGGCAGAACACGGGAGAGCTTTAACACCCCCCCCACGCTTGTAGATGTTCAAAGAAGTCGCTGAGGGTAAGTGCTAATGCTAAGTAGACAGCGGTTTTCAGAGGTGCTCTGGAGAAAAGTAAGCCTTAGGGAAGAAAAAAAAAAAGAAGAGAAAACAACTAGGAATAATAAAAAACCCTACTGGGAGGCCATTACAGCTTTACTGCCAGAGTACAAGCAGCTATTAAACATGCGCTCAAGGTGTTACAGTACAAGTACGGAGCTTTAGATTTCAGATGAAAGACAAGACAGAACGCGGCTACGGCATAAAACAAACCAGGAGCTTGTGTTGTGGGGAGCAGCAGTCCTTTCAGTGAAAGACAGGTCACAGAAAAAACCTAAAGGACACAAGCAACTTTAAAAACGGTGTTTCCTACTCTACAGGCGTTCATTCACTATCAGTTCAACGCAAAGCTCTACTTGTGTATTTACCAAAAAATACTTCAAAGTTGACATCGCATATAACCAAGAGTTAATACAGGTATCTACAAAGCCGGAGAAGAGACAAGGTAAGCAGCTGAAACCTGGGTTTGCCATGCAAGTGAAAGCGTCCAATTTGCATAGCGGCTAATGACACACATTGATGAACATTTACCTTCAGGATCTTTCCTTCCCCTGACCCAAGCCTTGTGGTGCTTCGTGTCTCCTGCCTTGCCCACCCCGGCTAGCCTTAACCTGAAGCTCCAGGAGCAGCAGGCGTCACCCCAGGGGACACGCAGTGGTGACGGAGGCGGGACAGAGCCATCCCTTGCTGAGGGAGCCAGGAGGGCAGGAGGAGACCTGAGCCAAGCAGGTAACGCAGCTACTGACCGAGCTCATATTTATCCGCAGCCTTTCATGGAGTTCAGAGCATGATTTTGCTTTATTTTTTTAAGAACATATGTATCCTTTTGTCTGGTATCCAAACCTCTGCTTTCAGAGGGATGTCTTTTCAGGGCTTGATATGGAATGTATTGGATGTGATGCCATTGGGGTACTGTAAAGACCTGTAGGCAGGAAAATGCAATTGCACTTGTATTTCCCCCCCTCTGAGCAGTAGTGGAATGTGAGGAAGTGTTGCTGACTTATGTTGTTACACCTAAACAACATCATCCTTAGTTATACCAGAACAGAGGGAAGGCAAGAAGATGAGGTCATTCAAAAATAGCTTTTTATCCTAATCAATATGGTAAAGCCAAAAATGACGAACACCTGCCTGTAAGCAGGCAAATAGCAGGAGGGAAAGTAACATCCCTTCCCATTATAGCGTAATGTAACATCTCAAGGTCACTCGACAGAGCAGAGGAATCCGTCTCTGCACCCAGACTGTTAAAATAAACCTGGTATTTGTCGCTATTTTGGGAGCTGGGTCTTCTGTTAGCACAGTAGGGTATTTAGGCACTAGTTAGATACACAACAAGTACATCAAACCTTATTCTATTAAATACCCACGCAAATAGAGGAAAGATTTGACTGGGTTCTACTTCTGTCCCTTTATTAGGTCACAAAGTGAATGCAAGTGTGTCATAATAAGCCAATGTCCTGCAGCTTATTACACACAAAAAATATAGAAAATAAGTGATAATCCTATCTACGTACATAAAAAGGTAATTTGTTTAGAGTAAGTTTCCAGACTTGCACAAAATATGCAGAAAACTGCATACAATCTGTTTCCATAAGAACAGCAGTTCCACATGAGAGGTGGGTCAGCCCGCTAGCCACATCGACTTCACCAAAAGCTCTGGAAAACTGGTGCTGGAACACCCAGGGGCCTGTCCTGCTGTCACCAGAATGGTGACACCCCCCCACACCACCAGGACGAAGCCCTGCAGAAAGCCTCCTCCATCCCACCCCCCCCCACAAATCGCTCTGGGACAAGATACAGAAAAATGAGCTGTATTAGGGAGTAAGGGTGATTTAAAGGATTGTGACATGTATTGTATCCAAAACTGGGTACGAGTGGATCAGGCAAGGCTGTTAAAATCATAGTTCAGTGTTCTCATCTGCAGTTGTCCTCCTGGCCTGACCAAAGCCGAACAGCTGAGCGAGGAGCTCTTCTGTGGCCACCCCCACTTGACCTGCCATCCTCCTTCCTCTCTCTCCTCCTTTAAATCACTTGCAGTACCTCAAGGCTCCTTCCCGCCCCACCTCCTCTTTTCTCCCGGTCTCTGCCACCCACAGAGGACTCCGAAATGCAGATGAGAGGAACTACAACAGCGCCGCAAGCGTAAACAGTTAGTAGGCCTGCCACATCTTTATTGCTACAGGTTTGGCAAAGGGGCAGTCTCCATCCTTGGGTGGAGCTTGAGGCAAAAGGATAATAACGCTTAAGATTTTAAAAAAAAGAGTGATGAACAGCAAAATTAGGAAAAGCAGTCAACATACTTCAGGGCTCTCAGAAAAACCTGGATCTGAAAGAAAACAAAAAAAAAAGATCTTGCAGTGGAAGGGTAGGCTTGCCTCTGACCCTGACGTAGCGCTGTGCAGTGTGTGATGGTCCCGGCTGACCTACTGGCGTGAACACAGTCGTTTTCCTGCCCCGCGAAGGCTGAGGCTCCTACACACAGCTACCAGGACTTGCCGTTCAGTTCACGGAAGTCTCGCAGCTAGGGTCAGTCCTTGTGCAACGTTTGATGGAGGTGAAGGTAAAGTGGTTTCTTGGTCAACAGTTGCAATTTCTTCCTTTTAAAGTCAGTGGGTTTTTTGTACCTGTAACCACAAGAAAGGAAGTTAATCCAAGTGCCAACGGCTGTGCAGGAAGATGAAAGCACACTAGAAAGCTTGTCCTGTACCGATCTTATTACCCTGATCTTCTAAATACATCTGACAAGACTTACTGGAAGCCACAACAATGAGTAGATTTTACAGGAAGAAACTCAGACTAGTATTTTCTCTGGATTATTATTTTAACAATACGAAAGATTTTCATTTTTAAATTAATCTAAAGTTTTTGTAAGGAGAATTCCCAATACTCTGGATTTTAAGAGATGCAGTATCAGTTACTCAGTACTTCAGCCAGCCCAGACTAAGCGCTTTTCCCTAGAGGCACCCATAATTCCAAGGTTAACCCTCTTCCCCCCCCGAAAACCAAACTAAACCCTCCAAAACCTCCCTCAGACCTTCAGCCACCCAGTGAGGGTAGGACACACCTCATAACCCCCGCAGCATCACTGGCTCATCTGTTTCTTTGGATACTTAGAGCAGGGGAAAAACACAACCGCCCAACAATGCTTTGAAACGTTCATAAAACTCATTTGCAAGTCAGTACCCCATGGCTCAAATCAGATTTCCTTTACAGAAGTTCTGTACCACAAGATTGTGCCAGTTGATTTTTTTGGTTTGTTTTTGTAGCTGCTCTGACACTCAACTAAGGTCAAAATTACCATCTCCCATACAAAATTTGTTAACTTCACGCAAAATCTAGTCACAAACACTAGCATTTTATTTGGAAATAATAGCGTAGGTTTTGAGAAGGTTCTCTAGCCATTTGATTTGCCTAAAAGCATTTTATCTTCCCTTCTGTATTACAATACAATATTCCTTATGGAAGTTGATCTAATGAGTCCAAGAAGCCTTCCTTGATGTAACAAGCCACACTCTGTAACTGAAGTTGAGTTTGTTTCCGCCGTCACCGGCATCTATAATTGCAAGTCACTTACAGTTCTATAACAATTGCCCCAGGTTTGATTTCATCCATCTCCATGAAAGCAAAGCACTTGGTGCTAGTAAACCTTTTCTTAGGCTTGTAGTGTTTGAATTCAAAGAAAATAGCTGCACCTGGAGTGGAAAATGGTTTAACAGAAAAGTTAGCAATTATGGCCAATAGTTATCCGAAAACCTATCTGCCATCAAGACACTCTACATACATCGGAGGGAATTATCTCCGACACTCGTGTGATTTACTCAAAAGCTAGACAGTGTTCCTACAACGCTCACCGCACTCACACGCGCTTGTACTCATCGCTCAATTATTCATATCCCTGGTAACAGTTTGTCCAATGACTAAGGTGGCGATAAAGCAGCTCAATACCTGCGTAGCAGAGCAGACTGCTGCGTTTTTATCTCTTTTCATTCCTCCCTCGTCTGCAAGTTATCACAATGACCCATTGCAAAGAGACAAGATGCAAAGGTCTATTTTTATCCTCGTCTGGATCTTGAGCCCTGCAGCACCAGCTCAGGCAGGGCCTGTTTATTAGATGAGCCGCAGCCCAGTGTCTGCACCTTCAAAGCTCCTGGGCCCTGTTTCAGGTCTCTGATACCACTTACCTTTTGTTAGTTTTTCAATGTGTTTCTGAATCTCGATGTCCACGTTAAAATGGACATACGTGTCCTCCTTCCTCAGAGCCACAGGAGTATCTTGCACAGGGGTCAGATCTATCCCATTCAAATCTGCAGGAAAGAAACGGCATGAGAAGGGCAGAAGCTTCTCGGACTTTAAAGTCCTGCTGTAAGAGTTGTATGAACCACACCTCATACTGCCACAAAAAGGGAATGCACACCTGGATTTTTCCTCTAAACTTAAAAAAAAAGAAGCAATCATGCCCTTTCACAGTCAGTGATTATTTTTTTTTTGACTGCAACATGAAAGGAGGTAAAGTTTGACAATATTTAAGATGAAAATTTCAAATTATCCCTCTTTAAGACCACATTTCTTTCTGCTGCCAGCAAAGGATTCCATTCCCTCTGCAAGTGGGACTCCAGGAGGGCTGCAGTGGAACCGGCAGAATGTGATACGCACCCAAGGCTGCGCTCCACACAGGGTCCGCAGGGCACAGCTGGCAGGGCTCATACAGCCTGTATATGCCCTGCTCTGCTGCCTAGACTCAAAGGGGATTGTTCCTCTCGGTTTTCCCTCAGGCAGAGGCACGGAGGGGCTGCAGGTTGGACTCCAGCTCCCAGTGCCAGCCAGAAGTTGTGCTGCTCAGGCACAGCCACCACAGACCATGCTGTTTCTCACTAAGCCTCCGCTGTTTACACCAGTGCATTTGTCCTCTTCCTCCTTCTCTCATTAGTCATCCCTTTCCCTCAGGTGGAGCAGGGCTGCTAACGACCTGGCCAAGATTACAAGAACGTAGCACATGCGTTGTGCCCCGGGGCTGAGACCGGGGCCCTGGCGCACCACTGGTGCACCTCATCCAGGGAGCGGGCTGGGACCACCGTGTTGCACCAGGAACAAGCCTCTCTTCAAGAGCAGCCTGGTTGAGAACCAAGAAAACAGCTACTATGCGTCTTCAGGCTCCTAACAGGGACAAAATGACTTTCCAGAGTTACTTTTCCTCACCAAAAATCTCGAGAAATTAAGTATAAAAAGTCACCATTAGAAGACTAGGTGATAGCACCACACACACAGATGCTTTTTGATCCCATTTTCTACATCATTACTTGTCAGCCACTATTTATAGGAGCTCACAAAGAGAGAGCCACATGTTAACAGCAAGACTTGTTGGGAAATTAAGTCTAGCAATATACAGTCTCCCTTACCTCCAGAAACGAAATGAGAGCTAGCTCTGAAGGCAAGCAACAGTTTTAACAATACGTAATAAGAAAGACAAACATTTCAGTGGCAAGGAATAACAAATGTTTGCTTTACAAGGTCTGATAAGTTCCAGGATCCAACGTTAGAACCCCATTAGGGCTGGTATTTTCTTGTTGGCCAAGAGAAACTCAGCATGAAAGAATGAAATCTGATTAAACTCTCATCCATCCAGCTGGCCCCACCACTGAAGACACCCATCCCGCAGCTTTCTGGCACACTAGAGGCAAAGAAAGATCCACCAGTGACTAGGGAAGGGGAGCCCAAAGAACAGTTACACGATCTAAAAATAATGTTGCAAACCTAAGGCAACATTATAAACAAAGAAATACTGCACCTTTCCAAGACTGAAATCACAAAAAGGCAGTTATAGAGTCATAGGGTTGAAGGGCCCTCTGGAGATCATCTAGTCCAACCCCCTGCCAGAGCAGGGCCACCTTAGAGCAGGTTACACAGGAACGCGTCCAGGCGGGTTTTGAATGTCTCCAGAGACGGAGACTCCACCACCTCCCTGGGCAGCCTGTGCCAGGGCTCTGCCAGTTGTATCAGCCGGAGAAGGCAAGAGTCATGGTCCAGCTTCCATCCCAACCAGGTGAACTCCTCAAAGGTCCAGAGAGAAATGGAAGGTTTCACCGTTGAAAAAAAACCATCACAGGAAGTGTGATGAGACAAAGCTTTCTATCCATATATATACACTTGAGAACATCACTGGGATTCAAGGGACATTCAATACTGTGACCCTTCTGCCACAGAACCGGTGGAGGAAGCACCTGATCACACAAGCGTTTCATCCCTCTGTTCAGTATCCAGTAGCACATCTAAAGAGGACACGTACAAGGTCGCTATCACAACTGACAATAACTAGAGGCTGTTGGCTCAGCTACAAAGTTTTATATGATAAACAAAAAAATCCTATACTCCAAAAGATTGTAAAGACAAGCAGAGGTCAAGCAGGGAAGGTTAAAGGTAAGCAATTCTGACCACAGGGGCTTCCTGCTAAGAAACGCCAAATGGGGAAGAGGCAGATGCTCCCACTAGAAAGAGTCTGAATACCTAAAAAAATCTCAGCTTCAAGCAAACAACATCAACCATATTGTCATCTAAAACAGTGCAAAATCCTAATTTTGCCTATCCTGGACTGACAGAGAGAGAGGTTCTTCCAGATTCATGGAGGCTCTCAGAGATCCCTCTGCTGCTAGCCCACTGGCTTTGGCTGAAATATTTCACTGTCAAGACTAAAACATATTTTAATATCTTATTTCACTTTCAAACTTTGCTTCCCAGCTTCCTACCCATTCCTCTAAACCCTAAGCTTTGGTAAGATGATCTTTGTTTTACTAAAAAATGAGTTTAATGACAGGGCAAGAATGGAGTCGGCGGGCTGTGGTTCACTGTCTCCAGAAATCCCAGAGACCAGCGTACGCTGGGGAGCACAAGCAGTCCAAAGAGCTCAGCTCAAGGAGTCGGAATGGAGAAGGACAATCTGCCAAGTCACTGACACTCAGCTCCCAGCATGGGGAAGTGCCCCCCCCCACCCCCGCGCGCACAGAGAAGTGTGTTTTCTGCAGTGATTCACCTCCCAGTATCTCTCCAATACAGAATTTTTCCACCCTTGATTAAAGGCAGAAGCCTTAAGTCCACCATAGAAAATACAAGTACCAACAAATATTTTTTCCCAGCAGCTTGGGAAAAAAAAAAAAAAAAATCAATACAGCTTTCCGAAAACGCACTCTCTCCAAACTGGAAATGAGAAGCCAGGAACAGAAATCATTACCCTTTACACTGACTGTGATGTAAGGATCAATGCACTGCCCAGCATCTTTCAGACCAATTTTCTCTATATTGATGGTGAGTAACGTCATCCCGGGTTCAGATGGCAATCTGGGTAATAAAGTACCTGGAAAGAGTAAAGCATATGATTAACCCTTTGTGTCATTTTGCAGCAGAGGCCTTGCTTATCCCCATCATCTCTCATGGAAGATGCCGTTCTCCTTAAGGGGTTCAAAGGTCAAGGATTCATATCCCAATAGCATACAGCGCTACGGGAAAGACTGTGCGCAGACACACAACATCATTTGACAGATTTCAAAGCCCACACCAAAAAAAGCCCAGGACTGCCTCAAATCAAATGAATTAATAATAATTAGAAAAACTAATGCCATAAGAATAGAGAGGAGCTTTGTTTAAACTGTTCTTTTTTGCTCTCATGCAGAATAATTCATTCACGGGACTCACTTTATATCATTTTTTAAGGATTAAATTTGTGAGGCTGGATTCAATCTGCAGTTGCAGGAAGCCGAGACACTTAATCGGGAGTCCCACCCCATTGAACATGACTTGGCTTCACGTTGAACATTTAGACTGGGAGAATAAAGATGAAAATGGCATTGTTGCAAATCCCAATGGATGTAAAGCAACCGAAAGAGATATTCTTAATTATCTAAGTTCTACTGGCTTCTACTCAAAGTAAGAAAAAAAAAAAAAATAGTGTTTGCATTCCCCAAGTTCCCTTCTGCCTTAAGGAAGGAGTTCTCAGCTCTGCATCGTGAACATTCAGCACCAAAACTTTGCAGTCAGCATAAATGAACCCTCACAGTGCCGAGGAAGACAGTGCAGCTGGCCAGAAATCCAAACTGTTCAGGCTCACTGAAAGCCATGAGATTCATCAACAGAGGAGGTTTCTTCATGCTGATTTTAGGGAAAACCTGCAGGCTTCAAGCCTCTCTCCAGTATTAGATGGATAAGCACCAAGACAGAAAACGCCTGGACTGATGAGCAAGTTTGATTTCAAGTTTTGGTTTTCTCTTTAAAGAAAAGTGTTATCCCAAGGCTTGAGATCTAAACAAAGTAATAGTTTCCCTTGGCCAGTGCAATCTGGGTTTTCCTTGATACTTTTTTTCCCTCTTGATCTGCTTGAGGAGCTGAGGAACCAAGGAGGTTTTGCCCTATTAGAGAGACTAGCTTTGCAAGAGGGGACCACGTATTCTGCTCATAGACTAGAGCCACAGCTTCAGCAAGGTTTCACGAGCACTCCCCACACCCAGCCCCCCTTTCGGGATCACCAGCAAGACTCGAATTCACATCCATGATGCAGTACATTTCCGCATGTCCTGTCTTGGCTGCTGCAGACTCGTGACCTCCAAGGTACTGCATCTGCAGACACTTCACAAAGTATCACAGCAGAATTCCACATACCATCCTGAAGCAAGGGGACAGGCTTCTGACTATAGCTTGTTAAAAGTTAAACAAACTTTTTAGAGAGCACCCATTTTGCAAAGCGGCACACGCGCTCTAGTTAATCCTGCTGTCTCTCTTGGACACATGTTCAAAGACAGGGTTCTTATTTCAATCTAAATGAAGGTAGAAGCAAATCTGTCATCTCTTCAGCACAAAACTTTGCTCTGCCATCTTTCAGTTGTTTCCTAAAAGCAGCATGCCCCCAAAGAGCCAAGAACAACTGCAACCTTCAGTTGTCCTCCCCATCACTCAAAAGGCCTAGGTGATGGGATACTTGCCAGAAAAATCCCCTGCAAGCTGCATCAGACTGGCATTTATTATAAAAATAGTGGCTTAAGAAAAATTATTCTGTTCTTGTAAACACATTCTGCTTTCCAGAACGTGAGAAATTGCAGAGTTGCAACGAACAGAAAAGTCAAGCTCACTTCGAGCAGGTAAGAGAACAGTAGGACAGATGGTCTCCAAGGAACACGGCTTCCTTTCTGCCGCAGCAGGAGGAACAGCCAAGCCAGCCATGGACCAAAGCAGCTGACTGTAGCCTGTCTCCTGCGGGCCACAGCCACCCACGCAGGTTTTTTGCTGCAGTCATTTCACACAGGAGCCACTGGCTGACACCAACCTCTCTATGGCATAACGTTACTAGGGCTGGGCACCGCAGTGCCAGCACAGCTTGTGCCCATTAGCCTTCAGCAGGCTCACACTGAGGCTTTTCGGGAGAAAACTGCCAGCAATTTCAGACGCAACCACAGGGCATCGTTGCCAGAGGGGGAAGGAAGCATCTACAAGTGAAATAAGTGTCTTTCTACAAGTGCATTTCAGATACATAAAGGCAAGCCAACCCAACAGCTCGCTGCCACCAAGACACAGGCTCTCGTCCTCTCTGTTCCCAAACGCCCATTCAGAGAAAGGGGGGGAAAAGCAACAAGTCTCCTGCTGGGTTCACAAATGGAAACGGTTCCCAGAAGAATCCGCTGCCAGCTCAGCACTGGAATAAAGTAGTATATAAGCCGGAGAAAGGCGGGAAACTTTGCTGTTAGGGGCAGCAAGCCATGGGTCAGTTCAGCTCCATACACACAGAAGTCAAAATACATAAGCACTCTTTGTGTAAGATTTCCCATAAGATGTCTTTATTAGCACTGTCGGATTTCTAGAGAGCTATGTAAAGTGCGTCACCAAATATGTCTGTCCCTTTTTCTAGCACTGAAGGCAAATGAAGATCAACACATAGATGCCCGGGACTACGATTGTCGCCAGAGACTGTATTTTGAGGGTTGAAACAAAGAACTGAATGAAGAACATCACAGCTACATGAATACGATGAAATAAATAACTGTGTATACTAAAAGGTTATCATACCTTCATTGGCTCCTGGGTTAGATGAATGGTGCAATGTGTAACGATGAAGCCATGCATGGAGGAGACAAGACCGTGATCAGTTAAACAATCCAGTTATGCACTACGGATTAAAGGCATATAGGAGCAAGGAGTGCAACACAGTTCTATCAATTCAATATGGAAAGGCTGCTCTACTTACAAGGCTCACCCCAGATGGCTGCAAACTGCTTTTGTTTAAGCCTCATCACCCAGAGAAAGACCAACCTCCAGTCGGGTAAGAAACACCACAATAATTTACATTCAATGGGGAAACAAGGTCTGTGTTCAAGTAGTACAAACCCACCTTAGTTAGGGGTTTAGATTATTACAGCTACGGGGAAGTTTACCTTAACACAAAAAAAAATCAGAAAAGTCAGATATGCAGTTTATTAAGTAAATGACAATGTAAACTATCAGTAAATTCAGGAGTTGCTCTCTCCTCCTCTTAAAGGTATGGTCTTACTGAGGAATAATCCTGTAAGAAAGTACATGGCCCAAACCTCTCTTCTTTCCAGTTTGGCTACTCTACTTCTTTGACAATGATTTAACTGAAAACTCTATCTCTCTATCATCAACTTCGACTCTTTCTTCAGCACGTACACAGCTGCTATGCGTCCTACACGCACATGGCTCTGACGGGTGGCAGAGAGGTAACTGCTGGCACCATGGGAATGGTCACGGCCTCACTGACTCACCACCGTACCCAGAGCTACGCAAGGCCTCTCTGCGGCGCTCTGCACAGACAGAATGCATCTTCATAACTGATTTATCACAGTGAATAACAAGGATCAAGACAGTAAGTGTAAGCAATAAAGGCTACAATACATTGTGACCTTATCTGTGAGCTTAGCACAAACAACTGTAGGCTGTGCACACCTACACAGCGTAGCCCCCAGGGATCACATGCAGTAGCATGGATTGGCTCAAATCCAAGGACAGGGATGTGTTTTCTCCAGCCATAAATAATGCAACACCCCAGCTCTTCTGCCTATAATTCCAGTAGTAGTTTCCCTCCTTGTTATCTCCTTCCTGAAATACGAAGTTTGGCAATCTGCTCCGAAACTAGAAACCTGTTTCTCGTGCACAGAAACTACACCAGGAACGAAAGGAACCTCTGTTGGAACATCCTACCCCTTTCCCTGGTAAACTGTCAAAAGCTGAAATTACAGGAAGACCTTCTCTAGAATCCGTAGATATATCCAATTCTACAAGTGCTTTCACACAGTGAAGGACTTAAGCTGTCAAACGCAAAGCTACTCCCTCTTTATCCTCTCAGAGCCTGGCTTTAGTCTAAGCCACTGTCTCAACAGCTGATGCAACGCAAAAATGACCAGCAACAACTTAACACATCTCTAGCAGGACGGGATGCACCTTGCAGGAGAAACGTTGCCACAACTTACATTTGAATGCATTTGAAGCACTTCACATAATACAGTTAATAAAGTGCATGGAATGAAAATACTGAGTTTAAACAAGGAATAAAGGCTAATTATTTGAGGTAGATGACACTACCCTCATACATTATCCATATAACTGTTTTACAATAAGATATTGTTTGCTGAGAAAAAAAAAAAAATCCACTGTCCACCTTTGTGGCTCTCCAAGACCACATTAGATTTCCCATTAGCCTATTGCTCCTCACCCAAACTTTTCAAATCACAGGTGGAGAAAGGGGCTTCTCAGAGAGAGAACTCACATGTGCTACACAGGCTGGCATGGCAAGGCTATTGCCCCTACCTGGAACTCTAGCAGGAAAAGAGTCTGGAGACCCTGCTCCAGCTCCTCCTTCCTCATCATCTTCCTCAAACTCCAAATGTTCCTCTTCTCCAGGTGCTAAAATCTTCCTGTGAAACACAAGAAAGTAGAATGAGACCAAAGATCATTCACCATCTGGCTTCCAACTCATAAGTCAGCATCTGACTATAGAGCAGGGCTGACTATAGACACGCTTTAGTATCGTTTCACTTATTACCTTCTACCTGCACCTATAGACTCTGACAGAGATTGCAGGAGCCCAACCCAACGGAAAGCAGAGTCTAAAAGCAAGAGACAATACTGACAATTTCAGAAACATGCAGCATGAGCTTGATTTTTAGTGGTACCCAGACAAACAGAATTCAAGAGTTCAGTTTACCCAAAGCAGCACAGCAAGTAGGTGGCTCTAGAAATTCTAACGTTTCAGATGTACGCCAGGTCCCAGGCTATGCTCCCTTCCAGATACCTCTCTATACATGACGTGACCCAAATTCTCTCTTACCTGAGTGGAACAGGCTGAACATCAAAGGGGAACTCCTTATTGTAAGTGAGGATATTCTTTAAGACTGCAGAAAGGGGGAAAAAAAAAGAATCCATATCCATAAACAAGCATTAATTCTAGCACTTCGTACAGCTCCGTCTATTCTCACAGCATCTGAGCTGACAAACTTAAGCACACGCGTAGGCTGCACATTCAGACAGCCACCGTGGGGGTCCAAGCATGCTGGTAACACACAGCTTAGTTGAGATTTCCTACTCCTTCACGCATGTGTTTTGGATGTTTTTTTGTTATTGATGGAGGCGGGGTTTTTTGGTTTTTTTTTCTTTTTTTTTTTCCCCCTCCTGTGCTTAGATGTCTGGGCAGATTGGCAAAATTCAGAAGAGACACAGTGCAAGACCCGACCATCAAGCCCCAGAGACACCAACTATACCCTCCAGCATTCGACCGAGAATAGCTTTGCCATTTGTATCAGAAACTTACTCGAGTTTTAGTAATCACAACTTTAACTGTTATTTCCAAAAGCATTTACGAGTGAAAGCAAAACTTCCAAAAGCACATGAAAGAAATAAGCATTTCGTAATGGCTAAAGGGCCTAAAAATTTACAAGAGAAGGCCTGCAGGGAGAGGCACTCTCCTACCAGACCAGTACCCCGGACTGGGCAGGGGGAGAGCAGGTAGAAACACCGAGTCCTCTCACCGAGCCTCACTTTGCAATAAGCCCTCTCAGAGCATGGGAAATCTCCCCTTAGGACTACTGAATGAGAACAAAACTGTTTTTAAATGATGTTAAGGTTACACAAATACCCAGAGGTACTTAAATACCAGTTATGTTTAAGGAACCACTGCCAGGCCCCTCTGCACACTACAATCCCGCCAGTGTAGGAGAGCTTCCCTGTCTGTCTTCATATTCACATCTCCCAGCGTGGGCTCCATCATTAACTTACCAGACACCATCTGAATGCTGCAATGAATAAGGAATCCCTCAGGGAAACTATAAAGAATCCAAAAAATATCTTTCCAGTCTTTATTCATTCTGATTTTTTTTTTCCCCTGATTTCTGTACCACCACCTGAGAGGTTAGGTATTGCCTGATTCCAGCTGGACACAATACATAAATACACAGAAAGCTTCAAGTTGCCTTCAGTCAGAGATACGGCAGACAAAAGTCATGCCAAGTCTCTCTCTCTCTCTCCAAAGATTTCTGCTGCGATGGATTGGTAACACGGATTTCAACATGATGGTGAAGAATTGCAGCCACTTCCCAACAGAAAAGCAGCTGGTTAATAGCAGTCATCTTCCAGCACAGCTGAGGTTCAGGAAAAGAAGGGGATTTTTATCACACTCAGAATTCCCCAGCTCTTGGAGAGCTGCATCATAACGGAGACACAAAGCGAAACTGCCCCAGGCAGAAAAATCTCAGTAAAGTTGATCTCTTACAGATCATAGGCACACTATACAGAAGCAACAGAAGTTACAGTAGTTCTCCTCCCCTCTTCTAAAGGCTGGTAAGCACTAGATTCCTCTTTCTTCCCAGTAATCAGATTCTCTCAGTAGTGAATGAATATCCACTGCAAAAAAAAACCCTTAGCGATACATTTCAGTCATCACTAGAGGGCACAAAATACTCCACCGCTATGAGCACAGGAAAAAAGCAAACGGTTTCACGGCGCCTAAAATCTCGGTGCTGCGTGGAGACAGAGCTGAGCGTTCACCATCCTGCCAGTGAGCCCCAGCCAGGCACAGGGGCGGTGGTACCGGAGCTTCCAGACACCCTGACGGTGTCGGTGACAGAAAGCGATGCTGCCCAGTTAGCTCAGGAACACTTCTGGGAACACCGTACAGAATCTCTTGCCTTTTGCCCGCAGCAAGCTGTGGATCGAGTTTTTAATAGGCTTTCAAATCTGTCTTATCACCAACAGCGAATAAGGTTGAAAAGCTGTAATACAGCAATTTATTAAAGTGCTCCTTTAAACATCTTCAGGCTAAGAAGTGGATCTATATCACTCAGCCTGGTGAGATACTTACTCAAAGTCACTAAGAAAGAGTAAAGCAATAAACCAGCTATGCAACATCCTCCGAGGAAAAGGAAAATCCTCTCTACATCTATCATAAGTGCGAGCTTCAGTTGATTTAAATAAAAACAACCAGATCACAGGAAAAAACCCGTTAGGTTACAATGAACAGGAATCTCCCTTGCAATACTGCGTAAGCCACTCAAGCTTTAAGAGGTTGTTTTGGGCTTTTTTTGGTTTTAGTTTTGTTTTTAAAAACACACATTGCCTTTGGGAGAAAGAGCACTTCCCCTCTGTAATGCAGCTGCTGAGGACACAATTCGTAGGAAGCTCTCCACGTGTGTAACTAATGGGCAGATCCCAGTGTCGTGGCCTCCATTTATGTTGCTTTTCCAACAGAAATCTTTTAAAAATACTGTTCTGCAGGCTTTCATGCAGAAGCCGCCTTTTCTTTTGTGACGCTGGACAACATCACATTGATTTTATCAGCACTTGGCTGTCTCTTGAAAAAGAGCAATTATCAACATGAGCCGTAAGACCAGTACACACTAACGTGGTAAAGACCTCTGTCCATTTCGATTTTTAGTGACAGCCTATGATACCTGTATTCATTTACTTGTTTTTTTAAAATAGACAACACTAAATTATTCAAATACCAGGCTCCCCAGTACAACCCAGTATCTACTTCTCTTATAATACATATACACTGAGTTTGAAACCGGTCGCTTCGTGCTTAGAATCGCCATGCACCACCACAGACCACGGGACGTCCCAGCCTACCCATTTGTAACGTGTATTCTAACACTGGTATAAGCTTTTACGAGAAAAGGATTTGGGAGACCCGGTGCGTTAGCAATGATTCCACACAGCGTAGTCTCAAAAGAACTATTTGTATCCCTGGACCCTCCTGTAGCATTATTCTAGCACAAAAGGTTCAGTGACAAATCCTATAAACAAACAGAACTAGCCAACTGCCTCGCTTTCCAAGCAGCGTGAAATGCAAGCTTAAGTAGGAAAAGTTAGAACTTGACAACACAAGACTAAAAAAAAAAGTTTAAATCTAAGGGCTCTGGTTGCTATAACAACACCCCAACCAAATTTCTCAGCCATTTTGACAGCTTCAGGCACAAAAGTAATTAAAACAAGCCAAATTGTGTGAATAGCTGTTTTTTTGTTCCACCCTAACAGAATGGCTTGACCTAACAAAGGAATCACTTATTTTCATTGCCAGCCCACATTTATTTTATTTTTTTTTTTTTAGCTTTTTCTGGTGCGAAGCAAGAGCAAATTGACAACACACAAATTAAAACACTTCACGGTGTATTTTGTGCAACGACTGGTGTCGGCCTGATTAAGATTTACTTTATTTAAGATATACTTAAAAACCGCAAAACAAAGGCACAATTCAGAGAGGAGGAGGCCAGAACAATCCAAGTCAGACAGCAGCATCGCGAACACCAATGTTCAATTGTTGTCGTAGAAGCACCCGTTCTCCTCCAAGGAAAACAACTCAGTGTCTAGAAAACTGATGGCCACACGCTCTTCCTCAGTTTTAATATAGTTGCTTGTTGTATGAAGTGTGGGCTCAGTGTGCTTCACATGGTTGAATGGTTTTTTTGACAGATTAAAAAAAAAATCAGTTCTCTGATGGAGGGAAAGATAAGCAACAGGACTGCTGAAATGGAAATTTTGGCTTTTACGAAAAGCAGGCATTTCAAGGGAAGTTTTACATCTGTTGGCAGAACGTAAATTCTGACTAAACCCTTCGATAGTCACTTCCTTTGATTTGTAGAACGCTTTGATCAATTAAAACACGATTCCACCCTTCAGTCACTCACAGAACATTTGCACAATGGAGCCTAAAATCCACAGTCATTAAGTGATTACCACAGTTTCAATGCTTCCTAAACAGATAGCAGGAGTATCTACACAAAATAATCCCAAACCAGAGGATGCAGAGGCCAGACACGCAATATGTGGCTTGTGAAAGACTCAATACTTCCAACACACAGCTAAATCCTTTCCCAAATTACAGTCCTCACAGACCTAGCAGTCTTGTAACATACCTTCACTTTCAATTTTCAGGGAACAGTTTAAAAGCATTTGGACTTTATGTTTTTGCAAAGGCATTGGGAACTTCAATTCAACGCCCTGCTCCTTAACAAGCTTCCCTGTACCGGTTACTTAGAGAATGGGAACGCAGAGCAGCTCAGCTTATTCATGAAGTGACAACACTTGCCTGCCTGTCACGCTTACTCCCAACAGCCCCCTTAATTATACAACTGGGACAGGGGCAAAATAAAACCAGCTCTTGCCAACATGAAAGAAGCTCTTCCACACCTCCTGTTCCCCAAGAACAGCAGAAACGTTAGCATTCAGGATAATATTGCTTTAGATGTGGAAGCTCTGATCCTAAGGATGCTTTGAGAATAAAGCAGCCAGTGTTATGGGAAGGAAAATGTAGCAGGTAAATAGATACTTCCTACATGAAAAAGCTATTTCTGGATTGACACACCAAGAACTGACCCAGGATCAGTTGGGAAAAAACAACATCACACAAAACCCTTCATTGACTGTCTCACATCCTCACTTTGACTCTTAACTTCGTTAGTCCGGTAGCATCACAGTGGCAAGCGACAGGTGATGGGCTACCATGAGCACAAGTTAAATATTTTCAGAAGAAAAAAATAAATTTCACATTGCAAGGAAGACAACCACAAAGCACTTCAATTCAGTTCAAATAAGAAATGTGCAGGTAAATTTTCCAGCTGATTATATACTGTACTACTGATAGCTTAAATTACTATTTCGTGCAAAAATTAGCAGCGTCTATTTGAGAATAAAGACAAATACATTATGTGAAACATTAGGACTACCACACTTTGAAGTTACCCGCATTACATTACTTAATACACATCAAGTTCTGTCTACGTGGTAACAGATATTTGGAAGAGCTGCCTAAAACCAGCATTACTGTCAAACCACATTGTGGTCAGTCAGCATTCACGCTGCTGTCATATTTTCCACTGTAACGATAAACGTCACTCACTTAAAATACAAAGATACTACTTACTTGGTTCCAACTTCTTCAGATCCTCAAGCTTAAATTCATCCTGTGACTGGGTGGACTAGGATGTTACAAAGAAAGAGTTAGAACTTAGTACGCATCTTCCCCTCAGACACAGCTACCATGTCTCAGAATAAGCGTGCAAGGCGTTTCCTTTGTTCCAACACACCAGGTTACTTCGCAGTCCTAAAAAACTGAAACAAAATCTCCCCAACAGAGGCTAGGTTCACAGGTGAGGCGGAAAGTACATTACTTATAATTTATTGAGAATAAACTTACCCATGTTTAAGCTCTACTACAGTATAAATATTTTTCAAGTAACTAATTGGTCTTTCATACTTACTATGCATAGTAACATTAAGGTAGAGGGACTTGTTTTAATTTTTCCCCAGTCAAGTTGCCCTGAAGCAAGGTTGGCTGTCAGACTGCACTGCAAAGTGACGCTCCAACAGGAGCATTCACAGTTCAAGACACGCGCCCAACGTTGTAACGCTGGCGCAAGTTACAGCACTCGGGATGAGCTTGACCAAATGCCCAGCTAAGAGCTCACTGCAAATGGAAGAGGGATTCCCAGCTCTCCTTTCTCCAACTCTGATGTTGCAGTTTCCCCATCTGGCTGTAGCACAAGTCTGCTTCTCAGCAAGCCTACTGGACTCATTTACCCAACAGAAAAGATAGAGATTTTTTATTCTGAGGTAGTTCACTGACAGTTCGGTAAACTGAACTGGCCTATTCTGAGATGACAAGTGGCAGAGCTGGCATAAGAAAAATGGTGCAAATAAGAGGATTGACACTGAGCATCCTCTTTCAGGCAGAGGATCAGCTCTTACCTGTTGTGTCACTGCACCCTTGACATCTCTTAAGATTACTCCTTACTTTTAACATTTCTTCAAGGTCCAGTGGTTGGTTTTTTTCTTGATTTTGCCCAAGTATCAACAGGGACCTTTTGCAAGACTACGGATGGACAGTAAAGCAGCTATACCCATATACTGTTAGAAGAATAGGAAAAGATGACCACACTCACTAACTGCTTTAATCTTTGCTAACAAACCGTAACAAAACTGGGGAATGCTTTACTTGCTGCAAAGTGAAGTGGATGATAAGTTTTATAACCTCACGTGAGGGTACTAGAATCCTTGAGTTACTGCTGAGGGATCAGCAGTGAGGAAGGCTGCTCTTGCAAGACATCATCTCTTCCGTTTAGCAGGTTACGACATTGCTGCACCTCCTGCTGTTGCTCTGAGGCGTGACCCAAACCCATGAAGTTGTCCCACCATGGAACACACCTGCCCTCACCACAAAGTCACAGGGACTCAGAAGCGCAACGCTGTTCAAAAACCCCACATTAGATTAAAAGAGAAAGACAGCTGGAGCTAACCAGGCAATCCTTCAAACACTGCACAGCCTCCAGACTGGTCAGCCCCTACCTCACTAGTCCAGCTCCAGCATGCCAACAAAGTTGCCACTGCATCCCAGCCTCTCAGACACACCAAGGCAGCACAGTGGAGCTGCTGCACCTTGTACGGCAACATGAAGTACTTGCTTTGAGCAACTTGATGCAAAACTTGCCTGTCAACTCTTTGTCAGTAAAGAGGCAATCCAGTAAGCCAAACTTCGCTTCAGTTGATTTATCCCTCCCCCATATCTCTTGGAAATTTCTCTTGCTTCCCTTTAGTTTTGGGGATAAGATTGTGCTGATGGAAAAAAAGAAACTCACTTCCATGACATTTGTATTCAGTCCAGAAGAAAGTCCAAAGAGTAACTTCTAAATCTGGATGAGGCTTTGAGCAACCTGGACTGGAGGGAGGTGTCCCTGCCCATGGCAGCGGGGTGGAATTAGATGATCTTGAAGGTCCCTTCCAGCCTAAACCATTTGATGATTCTATGATTTTCACACATTTGCCTACAGCACTGCCAGTTTTCATGACTGCTACAATGTGATTTTTATAATTTCTATTCTACATACGCATTCTTCTTGTGCTCTATTACGATTTATGAATTGGCTGAATTAGTGCAAGGGTCACTGTGGGGATCTTTTTACCCTTGCACACAGGTTAGGAAGACAAAGTTCCGAAGCAATAAAATAAGGTAAAGAACCAAAGACACAAAAGCTGCAGTTAAATTCCTGTACAAACTGTAATAAATGCTCATATAAGCACTTAATAGTTTTTAAGGCAGCCCCCTGGGGCATCATGTTGACAAACTGGAAAGTCCAAGCATTCAAGGTTTTGTTCACTCTATCTTCAGAAGTTTTGGCTATGTCTGAAGACACTAAACTAGCTTTAAAAAGCTCTACAGTTCCCTATCACTGAAGTATGAAGTCACATAGGAGAAAGAGCTGTACCTGTAAAGCTGCACTTCTCAGTTCCAAGCATGTTGCAATTTTAGCTATGGTTTTCTGGAAAAAAAAAAGAGAAACATACTTAATTTAGTACTGAAACTGCATTCTTCCATATTCACATTTGTTTAAAATATAAATACAATTGCTTTTTCTTGTAAAGATCTCAGATCTATTATTCAGTACCAGATCATTCAGCATCAAAAGCTTTTTTATACACAAGCAAGGTTTTCTGAAAGTGCAATAGATGAAACAGACGTCTGCCACTTTCCTCCCCTCCCATAGCTCATCAACACAGATGGGGGTCATTCACTGGTCAGAAACTGTAATAATGCCTACTACAAACCATAAATTGTTTATAAATTCAACTGCTCTGAAGTGAAGCAAGGAAAAAAAACTAATCCAAACCCAACAGTGTATTACCTTCTGAGAGCTTGAGTGGTTTGCTCTAATTTGCCCTTTTAGGAGCCATGCCCCCAGTTTCCCTGTTGGGTTTATAATCTCAGCAGACCAGTTCAGCCCTCCTCAAAAATTACAGAAGCCCAGTATCTCAGCACTGAAAAAACATGGTCCGCTTTTGTGGGTTCTGGTGGGAGAGGAAGTATAAAGGCGGATTATTTTTCTAGCTTTCTATTTTGGTAATTTTAAGACATTTAAACACTTTGAGTGAAACATGAAATAGATTCTTTGATTCAAACTTGTCAGCTATCTTAAATACTCCTGAGCAGAACTATGAAGTAATTTCTTATTTTAATTTTAAAACGTAGAAGAGAGGGAAGGGCTTCAAAACAGCCCATTGCTAGCAGACTTACTTTGAAGACAGCACTACTTAATCTCTCATGTCTCACAAAATAAGCAGCTCCATCAAGAGTCACATTTGTTTCTATTACTACCAGCTGAAGGGAGGAGTTGAGACTTCCATAACTGACAAGAAGTGGACATAACTGCACGGTACATTTTACCTTGCCTGACCATTACAAGTTTGTTCATGAACTAAAAGGTTTTAGTGAAGAAAAACTAAGACAATCCTCAGAGATAAGGGCCAAACATAATTCAAAATGCTCTGTGGAACATTTATAGGGCAAGAAAAACAGCCACAATGAAGCTACAAAGAAAAGCAGTTTATTTTCAAAGTAAGTTTTCCCCCCAGAAGGAAGATTAAAATTGAAATACGCACCTGTAACTCATTCTCTGCTTTTAAACCAGGCAGTATAAAAACAGCTCCCCCCGAGCTGGATGCATGGGGAGGAAAAGATCTCCTACAGCACAACCCTTGCATCTAAAGATCTTCAAGAGTATGGGCATCTGGCAAGTTATGTGGTACCAATCAAAAGCCAAACCTTCCCTTTAAAGGAGGGTTACATTTTAGGGCTCCAAGAGGTTTGTAGCAGCGGATAAAAAAGCTTTTATCTGCATGCTTTCACAGCCACCTTCCTCAGTCACATGCCCCGACTCCCCTGCAAAGGGAAGTCACAACCCTTTCTCACCCAGCTCCTGGGCCACCACCAGTTTCAACAGGCTGGGCTGAAAGCTAAGTGGCTCCCGTTTCAGTTCGCCTTACGCCACACAGGGTTGAAAGAGTTCAGGAGCTGAATCATAAGCAAATCAGACATCAATACCTCAAGGGCAGAGCCAACAGCTGGAGCGTGTCAAAGCCTCAGATATCCAATTGTCATCTTCCATCACAGGCTTGTCAAAGTTTTCAAAGCTCTTTCTCCCTAACTGGTGTCTCCTCCAGTCTTAAACACTCTGTTACAACATGACGTTAGCCCAGACTTTACATCCTTGTAGTTTATATTACTGTGCATTATATGGAGGTCTTATAAAAAGTTCAATTCTTTTGATCACCTTCCAGGGAAGTAACAAATGATGCATATTAGCACAGGACACACGTCATTTTCTCCCCTACCATGCAGCCTGTGCAGCAGTGTGCTATTTGGTAATTTTAGTATAAAGTAACGTGACCATATGCTTGCATGCAACATGGCAGAGTAAAAAAATATTACAGCTCCGTTTCTGTGGAGGTTCATTGTGTTATCTAGGTTCAGTCAACAAACTTCTGCCTCCCTGAAATAAATTCTGCCACATAACAGAGATCCACGGCTGGATCTCCAACACAGCTTGGAAAACCAGAGATTTTTGAAAGAGAAAAGAATATATAGTCCCGGATTAATTTTGACACTTTCAGACCCACAATCCATACAGGGGTGTTGTGGATTTACATGTACCTTCAGGCTGCATGGGAGGACACCAGGCAGGACTCAGAAACAGATTCTCAGTCCCCAGGGTAAGAAGGCACTACATCCATCTAATCAGCTGCAGTGTAACAAAAGGAATTCCTTTTTATACTTGAAAACATCTGGGAAGATACATTTGCAAAGGTAGAATCTTAAAGAGGAAGGTGTGAAGTAGTGGGTAAAAGAAAGGAATCCAGAGGTTCCCCAGGGACGGGAGGGGAAAGGTTTAACTGCAGCTCGAACATTTGCAAAAACCCAGCTGTTCCGACGGTTTGGGTGTTGACTGCTGCGCAAAGAGCATGCCCATTCCCTGTTAGATCAAACCCCCTCCGACCGCACCACAGAGAGAGGGCTACGAGTTCCCAGGGTGCCAGCACACATCCTGCACCCCACCACAGACACAGAACATGTAAACAAGATTTTCACATGGCTCTTCCCCTCCCAGTCTCATATGCAGAGGATTAAGCCCACACTGTAAATGAGGTCTCAAGAAGCACTGCTCAACCCCTATCTCCTTTGTCAATTCACCAATAAACTCAGCAAAATTCCAGTTCCCTAATCCTGCAGATTCCTAACTGTGTTTTCCTAAAACTGCCTGAACTAGGTACCTCCGAACGGGACAAAGAGCTATACAAAATGTGTGTCCTCTGGCTCCTGGGGGCTGAAGGGGCTCTAGAAACAGATTAATTGAGAAGAGTTTGGGAGTCTTAAAATAGTAAAGAATAGGTTTTATATGGAATCTATTGAAATATGGCAAGCTCCCAGCAGGCATTATTCATAACTATTTTTTTAAGGGACCACACCCAACCCAAAAGTTAAAAATGCAGCTAAACACTGCTATCATTTTCAGCTGCAACTATCCCATGCAAAGGCTCCTTTTTGCAGCAGGAAAAGCACTCTGCATCTCATTAGAAAGACTGAAGCCACAATTAACTTTACCTAAAACTGAATCTTAACTATTTTAAACTAGCAAACTCGTGATTAGACGGAGAAAAAGTCAGTTGATCTCGTAGTCAAGGTTTCTTCAGTGCCGCTGTGTGAGTAATGACTGTGCTAACTGTAATGCAGTCAAAGATGTTTGCATAAATACAGAGCCAGAGCAGAGTTTGGCTTTAAGGAGAGGTCTAGGCTGTTAGGGAGACCAGTAGTTTAATGAATCATGCTAAGGCTGTTCAACAGTGCTCTTATTTCAGCAAGTTGCCATTGCATACAAAAAAAAAGCATGGTTTTCTAATACTGAAGAAAACTCAGCCTAGCACAAAACCAGTTACACGAGAAGCAACAACTGCGGTTAGAAGAGGGCTTTAAAGGTCAAATTTATTGCACAGAGAACTGGGTGAGAGTAACGATAGCTGGAGGCAGGCTGACAACCATGGCCAAGCCTAACTGAAACAATTCACGTAGCAAAACACAGTGGCTGATGATGAATGAAGACGGGATTTTTTCAGAGAATGAAGGTACAACAAAGAACATCAGGATGCAGATGTTAAAACTGAGGCAAATCCACCAGTAACTATCTGTTAATACTCCACGCACGCAGCTTCAAGGAGATGAATTTGTTGCACAGCCTCCTTAAGGCTGTTGCAGGGTGACTAGGTTTAAACACAACGATTTGTATTTATCTGCAGAGAAATTCTTCAACAAAATTCACAATCACTGATGAAGACTCCAGCACTGTCAATTATCCAAGTCAAGACAGAGCATTCCCCAAGGACTGAAACTCAGGAATTACACCCAGCAGTAGATACAAGATGACAACACTCCAAAGGCTGAAAAATCCCGGAATGGACAGCAAGTTCTGGAGACTGGTCTGCTCTATCAAGGGAAGTAGATTACAGTGTTTCAAAACAGACTCTTCAGATCAAGAGCAAAAAAGCAAGATAGGAATATTTAGAAGCCTGAATTCTTACCATAAACAAAACATTTATTGTAAGACAAATGACAACTGGCTCACAGTATGCCTAGAAGAGAAATCAGCTGTATCTGTCAAGCGCTGTTAGATTAACAGATTGTATGATTGTATTAGCAAATAACATACCATCAATTATGGTGCGGCCATATCTGCACTGTAACACCACCTGTGATGCACGAAATAAACCCAAATATGGAAAAAGTTTATACAAACAGATGGGGCTGAGGATTTGCACCTAGCCTTGTCCCTTCCCTGTAGCTGCAAAGCTGGTAGTTTTCCCTTGGTACAGAGGAATCGCTGCCGAAATCCATCTTCCCCACTGAGGACGTCAAGTAAGAAACGACAGCCTCACAATAATTCTTAGCAGTAGGTATGGTCCTTTGGAAAGCAGATAACTCTAAATCTACACGAAGACTGGAACAAAGATAGATCAAGCAACTGGAAATCATAATTAGCTACACAGCCTTGCCTTCTCCAATCTATCAAATTCTGTGCTCATCCTTGGCCAGTAATATCAGAGCCTTGGCCAGTAACATCAGATAAGCAAACTCTGAAGTTTACACACTCTTCTACATTCAGAATAATAAAGAGATGGCTCTTGTATAACATACAGAACCTCAGCACGACAAGTTATTGGGGAAAGAGACTTTCTGGAACCAGGAGGAAACAGCCTGCTGGTGGATGCATTGGCAAGAACTTAGTTGAGCAAAAGTAGCTGGTTTGGTATGTAGATTTTTTTTTTTGAAGTGTGGCAAGAGAGAAGATACATTTCTATTTAACCAAACCGCTTCAAAACCAAAAGCATGCTAAACTTTACTCCGACAAACCACGTGAATGATACTAGCGATGACAGTAATTGGTCACAATCATTAAATTATACCGTCTGAGCTCCCGCAGAAGTAGTGAAGACCAGAACAGCAAGGACCTTAACATTTTGCTGTATAGAGTTTTAAGTGCTTCTTTCAAAGCAATAGCAAGACTCTTATTTTTGTTGCGACTAGCATTCCTCATGGTAGAGGAGGGAAAGAGAACGTTCTCTCAACAAAACGTTGGGGAATTCGGCTGCATATGTGGCTAATGAAATAGGCACCACCATTTGATAATCAGATCAAAGTTTCAGTGCATCATCCCCTTACTGATCTACAAAAAAAAGGCAAGTGATATAAACATCAACCTCTTCTGTAAGTTATCTCAGCTTTAAAAACAGGTTATCACTCTGCAAGGATTCAAAACAGCCACTCCTTAGTTTTTTCTTTCCAGAAGACTGTCGCCTTAAGACACGATCACAGTTGCACATCTAACATCTGAGGCCAGTTATCTCTGTTTCCTGAGCCCCCCAGGCCTTTCCTCATGGCTGACCTCACTCACTTCCACAATCTGGTCCAAAGTCCTTTCCACAAGATTCAGGGAACATCTGGAAGCAAAGCCCTGTGTGGTTCTGGTTCCCATACTCACAGGAGATGATGCCTCCAGAAGTGAGATTAACAGCTTCGCCTTCATGAAATAACCGTATTTTGAAAAGTATCCACGGAAGGGAAACATGCAATAAGGATGACTATAGCTAAAAACGATGCAGAAAGCTACCAGCAAGGGATAGAGAGCAGAAGCTATCAAAGAGTAAGCAGCTGTCCAAAATTAACAAAGCCCCCAAGCCTTCAGTTCAGGAAAGGTGAACCAAATCCTTCTCCAAGATCATGACTCAATTTAAGAAGATCATGAGCCTTATCTTCCTCTCTGCAGAAGGTAAACAGAACATGGAAGAGCTGCTCTTTGCTGTTTTTATTGGTACACATCGAAGAAACGGTTACAAAACTCTGTCAGATTCTATGTAAAAGTGTATTTCTTTCTAATGAGTTTCTTTAAACACACCAAGTTAATCTCCAATTACTGTAGCCATGACCTGTTTTCAGGACCAACATTTCCAAACACAGATCCCATTCCTCTATCACCCTGTTACCATAGGTGAGATTCTGGGCTAGCAAAGGCCAATTTTCAGGCAACGCCATTGTTCAAACAAGTGAACTCTGAAATCTGGAAATACAGGGATTCTTTAATTTGGTATTCCTAAGAAAAACATGCCTTTATACAAGACATGAAAATTTAGCAGGGCCTCAAATCTCTAAATAAATTGTTTTGCTGAAAATGCTTGAGTTTACAAGACCTCAGCTAGCATTTTCCTCTTAAATCCTTCCACAGAATTTCATTAATATGATGCACAGCATTTCCTAACTGAGGAGAGGGAGGAAGGAGTAAAGTAATTTCAGTATTTTGAAAGATCATAAACAAATAACGTTCTAAGAGGCTACAAGGGAGTATTCTGCCAGGAGCCTTCCCAGTCAGGTGTTACATGTTAAGCTAACATCCTCCTCACACAGCCTCCACGTCTGCAATTCAAGACAGTCTGTATTCAGACTTCACAACGTAAATTGTGCTAACGTTGTGTAAGCAAGTTATCAAAAGGCCACCCAAAAAAAAGAAACACCCAGGTTATGAAGGACTCTGGCCAGCATGCACGACTTTCAATATTACACTGCAGAGCATCTGTCATATCTAATGACAGCAATTGTTTTAGCCATGTTTCTGGTTTTGTGCGTATATTGAGGGAAGAAAAAAGGTCTCAAAAGGTCTCATAAGGCTCTGGTGTGCGAAATCAGAAAAATCCAACATAACACACAGCAATACCTACAAATCAAACTCCTTGACTGAGCAGACAGCAATACTCACCTTTTGATCTTCCGTGAATTCCGAGTTGTTGTGCTGAGACTGCGCCTCTTTTTGTAGATGCCTTGCTAATCTGGAGGAGCGGGAAAGAAAATTGTAGAGCAGGAATACAACACAGCAACACTCGCCCACCCCTCCCACCCCCCTGAGTCTCTGGAAAACACGCCAGCCAAAAGGTCTGCGAGACTGCTGCTCCAAATAGAAATCTTTGATAAAACAAAACAAAAACTATAACCATGGTAGGCTTAAAAAAGAAATAATCCAGCAGATGGACAAAGTACACAACTACATTAGGCAGGAAAGACTACATATCTAATGTGTCAGGAAGGAAGAACAGGTAAGAAGGTCCTTCTAGCCAAGAGCCCCGTTTTCCCCTCCCCATCCCTTTATTTTATAATAACAAACGTACCCTCTGTGAATGTCAACAGTGGAGCAGGCTGACATGCATTCCACGGGGATAGTTTGAGGCAAGTGGGATTGCCAGGAGGCACAGACACCCGAGGGGATGGCCACAGGCTCTCCCAGCACTGGAAGCCCGGAGCAGGGCAGCCTGGGCCAAGGCTGGCCAGGGTGTATCGGCTCACATTTGTGCCTGTCAGCATCACATGCGGAGCAGAGACCCCATCCCAAGCCACCAGGGAGACAGGAGCACCAAGGAATTTGGAAAGGAGCAGTAGGCAAACAGCTCCAGAAAGAGAAAGGAAGCTGGAGAGGGAAGCTATGGGAAGAGTTATGGTTTCCGTCCTGGGAGGAAGGAGAATCCTAAACAAGCAAAACGTCTGGGCAATTGTTGCCATTCCCTGTAAATAATCTTAAAAAAAAAAAAAACAAAACAGAGGGTAAGGAGGGACAGGGGGCACTCAGGGCACTGCAATACACTTCCATCTGGAACCTCACAAGTTTGCATTATTAAAGGAATTCAGCTTCTCAACACCACTGCAGTGGGCATTACCCTGGTTTTTTTGGGGGGGTGTAGGAAGGGTTAAAAGACATACACCAAGATGCACACATCAAACCAGGTTACTGTCAAAGCCTGTGTCAGAAACAAGAATCAGAATTCAATTATTTCTCTTAAAAACACAAGGATCGAGGCCTCTGTAGCTTTCAGCTACACAACCAAACAGGAGAAGGTAACTGCACAACTCAGTGGTGGTGTCCCCCTTCATAAAGGGTGGGAGGGGGAAGATGGTGGCTGAAAAAAAGACAGCACAAACATGCATGAACCCAAACGTACACTCCTTCCCTACTGCCCCACCGATGAGATACACAGGACACGTAGAAAGGGCATTTAAAAGTAATGATTTAAGAAAAATCGTTAAGAATATCACCTTAGCAGCAAAATGCCACCCACAACAGGCAGCATCACAGTATTAACGTGTCTGCAAGCACCAGTAACACAACCCTCCTCCCATGTCACTAATACAAGGAAAACCACCCAAATCCAAATAAACACATCCGCCATCCCCCTTGAAGCTTGTTCAAAGTTGGATCAGACCAAGCTCTACAGTCAGGGAAGGCACTGCTGACAGCTCAGAGGGCCTCTGTGCAAGTGAGCACCTGAAGGAATAAGGGCCAATCTTTGCCCCAGGTTTCCTGCAACTTCCAGGATCAACATAAAGACCTGGGCAGACGCAGGTCCCCCTCGACACAGGAAGCAAATAATTGTGTTTTACATCAGCAGCCGCTACATTCGTGGACTAAACAGCTCAGATTCATGAAAATCTTTCTCGGTGTCAGCAAGCTCACTATAACCAGCTTCTCCCCAGCCTCCCTGCGCTGATCAGTACAGACCTTACCAGCGTGAGCAGCACCCGGCCAACAGGGCAGCAGCACACTTGTTCATCCCATCGCAGGCTGCCATTTGAGAAGGCAACAGCACAGAGCCATGCCGTTACATCTCTCCGGAGCTACAAGAAGGTATCTTGCCCTGTGCTTCTTATCTGCAACTTCTACCCTATACATTCAAGTTGGGTTTGATTTACCTGCTATATCTACAAGAAGCAGTTAGGCACACCGAAAAGGTTCTGCTCCTCTAGGAAATACCTCCCTGTAATCCTTTTGATCTTCTCTCCCCTTTCTTCTCCCCTCCTGGAACCACAGAGTTCATCTACCGACGACTACTCTATTCAGTAGGAGCTCACCGATAAGGCTTGCGAGAGCAGCTTACAATGCTACCCAAGAAGAGCTTTCTTACAAAGATACCACCCTGCGCCAAAGTCAGAATAAAGCAAGAGCCCCAAGATCCCCTCATTCTCATCAGGCACAAGTGATGCTGGGAGGAAGGGAACAAAAGTTACACTTCAACTCTCCAACTGGACTGCCTGCAAACGTTTAGTGACCTTACGTCTCAATGAAGCGAGCTCAGAATGAGAAGCCTGAAGACTTTTCATTCTGAAGAAACATCTTTACATGCAACTGGCTGCTGAGACTGCCGAGTTTAAAGCACTAAGATCCTACTGGACTCCTCACAGATGTCCACATAAGGGCAGTTATTAAAAATATCTTCTTTTACTTTCTGATGATTGGGTTTTTTTCTCCCGAGATACAGATCAGGAAAAGAACTTCTTTTCATCCCTGTGCCAAGGTCTGTAGTAACAGCTTGCCCTGTTCTAAAGACCATCATCAAACTGCAAATAACTGAACTCGCATCATCCTGTCTGGGGAGTGAATGAAACGATGAGATTAGAGCATCCCATGACTATGCCGTATGCGGCCAGCAGTCTAGTAACTCTGGCAACTGAACTGGTAGCCAGTGCTGTTACAGCCAATAACCTGAATAGTCCTGAACAGCGCTAGAAGACCTCTCGGAGAGCATCTCTTCGGCTGACTTTCTTTCAGGGAACCCTCTGTGCAAAGCCTCTGGACTTCTTCCAGAAAACACGCTATAAGCAACTTAGTCAGCGGATCCCAAGGAACTAGCTTTCATCTTCACGGTGATGAGTGTACTACGGGAGAGCATTTAAACTAAAGCTATCAGGTGTGTTTCTAAGGATGACACCAACAGTGCCAACGCTTGCCTGATCCCAAGGGATTCACGGATGGTGTGGTCCCACCCAGCGCAGGCCAACCCTCCCACCACGCCTCCATCGGGGGCGAAACACCCAAGGGGGCGACCCAGGGGCTTTCACCCCGATGGGTCCTTCGGGGTTTTTAAGAGGGTAAAAGCAGCCCGTTCACCTCAGCCGGGTGCCCCCTCACCCCACACGCGCGGCGCCCGGAGGACGTGGCGACGGGCTGGGGGTACCCCGGGCCACCGGTGCCTGTCGCCACGGGGCTCCACCAGCCAACCGCCTCCA
>VXBO01003234.1:133662-164714 GCA_013400135.1 Rhinoptilus africanus
CCGGCCCTTCCCGCCTCGGTTTGTGGCCCTACCGGGGGAGGACGGCCGGGCCGGGCCGGGGCTCCGCCGGCTGTCCCGACCCCAGCCGCGGGGCCTGGGGGCGGATAACGGAGAGGCTGGAGGGGGGGATAACCGGCGCGATCGATGCAATCGGCCCGCCGCATCGGGCGGGGCGGTGTTATCGGCTCTCCGCTGGCGCTGCCTGCGGCGGCGGGCGTGTGACGCACGGCCGGGCGGAAGTGGCGGCGGGTCGTTACCGGGAGGGTCCCGGTGCTTGTGAGGGCCGCTTGTGCCGCCCTCGGTGGCGTCGTCGGAGCTGAGAGAGCCGGGCGGCACGGCGGCCACCGCTGTGAAAGGGGTCGAACGCCGGGGCGGGCCTCAGTCAGTCGGTCGGTGTGTGCGGCTGGCAGAGGGCTTCGGCGGGGCGGCGGCGCAGGCCTGAAGCGGTGGGCGCCGAGCGGGGTCCCGCCGAGCTCCGTCGGGTGCGGGGGGTGAAGGCGGCCTGGACGCGGCCGATCTCTCGTTAAGCGCCTGTCGCCTGGCTCGGGCGCGACTGAGGCGGGTGACAGCTCCTCTCCGGTGTGCAGGTGGGTGGCGGTGTCGCGGTGGGTGCGGACACGGTAGACGAGGGCCCGCGGTGTCAGGGGGCCGCCGCTGGGCAGATCCCCCTTTTGTTTTGAGCAAATAAGAGTCATGGAATCGTTTCGTTGGAAGAGGCCTTTACCATCATCAAGGCCAGGCATTAACCTGGCACCACCAAGTTCCAGCTAAACCGTGTCCCTCAGCGCAACATCCGCCTGTCTTTGAAACACCTCCGGGGACAGCGATTCCACCGCTTCCCTGGGCAGCCCGTGCCAATGCTTGACAACCCTTTAACTGAAGAAAATTTCCCTAGTATCCATCCTAAACCTCCCCTGGCACAACTTGAGGCCGTTTTCTCTTATCCTATCGCTTGTTACTTGGGAGAAGAGGCCGACCCTCACCTCGCTTCAGCCTCCTTTCAGGGAGCTGTAGAGAGCAAGAAGGTCTCCCTTCAGCCTCCTTTTCTCCAGGCTGAGCAGCCCCAGTTCCCTCAGCTGCTTTTTATAACACTTGTTCTCCAGACCCCTCACCAGCTTCATCGCTCTTCCCTGGACACGCTCCAGCCCCTCAATGTCTTTCTTGTAGTGAGGGGCCCAAAACTGGACACAATATTCAAGGTGGGGCCTCACCAGTGCCCAGTACAGGGGGACGATCACTTTCCTAGTCCTACTCACCACACTGTTCCTGATACAGGCCAGGATGCTGTTGGCCTTATTGGCCACCTTGCCCAGCCTGGTTCATGTTTAGCTGGCTGTCAACAAACACCCCTCAGGTCCTTTTCCAGCAGGTAGCTTCCAGCCACTCTTCCCCAAGCCTCTAGTGTTGCATGGGGTTGTTGTGACCCATGTGCAAATTTGCAAAGCTGCAAAGTGTTTTATAGACACTTTTTTTTTTTAGACATTCAAAAAGGATCATAAGGTGATGGGAGTCTCTAGTCTGACGTCCTGCTTGGAGCAGAGTCATCTCTGAGGTTGGATCAGGTGGCTCTGGGCTTTATCTGGTGAGGTTTTGAAAGCCATTGAGAACTGAGACCGCACAAGCTCTTTGGGCAACTTGTTCCTCAGTTCCGCTGTCCTCACGGTGAAGAACTTTCTCCTTTTATCTAGTGCAGACCATCCTTGTTTCAATGCGTGCCCATTAGGTTTCATCCTCCCACCATGTGCTCACTGGAATGCTTATGTTATATGTGTTTGATGATGTTGAGGTAAAGGATGATTTGCTTTATCTGTACGCTACCAAACTTCCAGGTCTGTTACAAGTATGGAAATATATCCACGTTTTCAGCAAGGTTTACTATGTAATTGCAGTTTCATCTATATCAGTGGTGCCACCGAAAAAGCTGCTCATGGATTGACCAGACACCATATAATGACCTCAGTGAATTGAGATCTACCTATAAATTACATGGGAAATATTCAGCCTTGTGCAGGAGATAACAAATGTGGGGTTCTGGGGTAAAAAAGTATGCAGTAATACAGAGCAAAGTAGATAATAGCTTAAAATAGTTGCCTCAGAAAGCATATGTATTTCTGGAGGGTGAAATTCTCAAACTAAGCACATGGATGATGAAGACAAGGCATATGGAAGCTTAGTATTTCAAATGGAAAAAAAGAAATCTAATTTATTCTGTGTAATTATATACAATTTTGCAAATTAATTTCTTTCCTTATTGTTTACATTCGGAATGTATTTTTGGTGAGCTGAGGAGCATGGTATATCCAGCGTCTCAGTTGTACCTGTTCCTGCAGCTGTTCATTTCTTTCCACGCTTTAGATTTGGCGTAAACAACACTACAGGAAGAAAATGACCCACTGGTTTCATCGCAACCCTCTGAAGGCCACAGCTCCTGTTTCATTTAATTATTATGGGGTAGCTACCACTCCAGCTGCAACAAAGGTTTGCAAGTAAGCGCACTTGTGGTTAACTTCATTCTGTCTCTCACAGTTTGGAGCACATCCTTAGAAGTGATGATTACATTTCAGTTTTTATTCTGAAGATGACTAGAAATGTGTAGGCTGGGAGACAATAAGACACTGATGACGCTGAACGTTCAGTTACAAAGAGTGGATTATCCAGTTTTCAAGTCTCTGAGTGTTTAGCAAGGCCTATTATAATAATTCAGAGGCAAAAAGGCTAAACATTACATTGTCTTTCTGAAGACTGTGCAGTCTTCTGCAAAAGATTACTTAAAGTAATTTCCATAAGTGAATAAAGCATGAACGTTCTATTGTAGATGGGAATATAATGAAAACAGATCCTGTCTTATTTTGCAGATCTATTCTTATCTCTTCACATACTCATCCCATTCTACCCTTGAAGTGCATTCCAGCTTGTTACTTCCCACCCCTCCCCTGCACCCAGCCTCTTGGTAGTTAAAGGCATACTTATTTAGTTTGTGTCAGAGTAATAGATTGATAACGAGTACTGATTGCTGTCTGTGAAAAATGGGCTGTACTTTAAACTAAAGTCTCGATCGTATCTATCCAGAGGAGAAAGGAAGATTTTTCTGTATTTGTTGGAATCTTCCTCATGAAGTACCTTTCCTTGCCATCAGGTAGCCAAATCGAATACGTAGTTTCACTTTCTTAGCCCAGAGGGTGATGGGTTATGTGGGTGGGTACTTTCTTAGTATTACGTTTTTGGAGTAGAATTTCTTAGGTTTATTTTTTCCCCCCTCAATACAGTGATTTGAGGTTATCTCGAACACGACTGTTGGAGCTGTTCACAGACTCGAGTTGTAATCCAGAAATGATGAAGAATGCAACTGACTTGTACTTCTCACTCTTGCAAGGTAGGAACATTTATTAGCAATACCGCTAATACATCAGGAGGTGCATAATTTGAGTTTTGATGACGCTTCTCAGAACCCATGTCGTGTTAATCTTCTGTAAAGAAGCTTTGCGCTCCTCGGGAAGGAGAGTATCTTCATGGGTTCTATGCTTGATACAGTCATGGGTACTCACCAGGCCCTTTCTACAAGTTTCAGCATCCTTTGTGATCCTGCCACTACTGAGTATGGGCAGTCCTGTCCTCTTGCTTTTAACCTCATTCTGCTTCTTCCTCGAGGAGAAAATGTTTATTTGTCTCTTCAGTTGTGGTGAATTGCTCCTTAAGTATATATTGAGTCTATTAATTAGTTGACAGGAGTTGCTTTTTGGTGTAAACTTCTGGTTTGTCTAACGCCAGATAATAGACTTGTTACAAGTCTACGCTTCTAGTGTCTGAACTCAGGGAAATACTTACTTTATAGCCAGATAGGCTATGTGGGATTCAAGGTCTCGGTGTTTTCAAGCCTTGCCAGGGGCAGGGATGAGGAGGAGCGAGACCTGGGCATTTGACCCAGCCTGGCCAACAGGATTGTTTCATACCATGAACATCACATTCGATATAAATTAGAAAGTTTGCTGCGTAGTCTCTCTGTCCCTTAATGGTGGTGGTCCAGAGAAACTCCTTGCCCCAATGCCAGACCCCTGAGCCTGCCAGACCCCTGAGCCCTTCCCTTCCTCCCGAAGCCATTGGGCTCACACTGTCCAACATTTGTTGTCCACTCCTGGGAGCGCACAGCTTCCTACTGATATAATTGGCTGAGTGTAATTCTTGTATGTCTTATATTAGTATCAGGATTAATACTGGTTCTTTAGTGTTATTGATAATTGTATAGTCTTATCCTATTAAATCTATTTATATTTCCACCCTTGTGTTTCCTTGCTTTCCCCAATTCCCCTTTCCAGGTGGGGAGGGGTCATCGGGTGATAGAATAATTGTCTAAACAACAATAAATTTTTATGGGTTTTCTCAAACCACAAGAAGTAGTCACTTCGGTTTTTTGCACATTTTGTTCTCAAGATATTGAGGAATAAAAGCCTCAGGAAGTAACACTGGTTTTTGAGTGCTACAGCAAGAAACGTTCTTCTATCGATATTCGTATTCTCTTTGATCCCCATTCCTTCATTACTTGTTTCTGTTTCTTGCTTTGAGATTGCATGTCGGTACATTTTTTTATTCGATAGGTTTTATCCTTTCACTGGACGACTCTTCCCAAGAATGCAAGTTGAGATATATTCAGAACTTCAAGTGGACAGACACGTTACAAGGACAAGTTCCAAGGTACATATGCCTTTATGATTACAGCTGTTTTCTTCTGCTCTGTTATGCATATGCGCATGTGCCCACACAGGTGTGAAGGAAAACTTAGAAGTGTAGCAAAATGTGGAACACAAAGTAGTTTGCAAAACCTTGTTGCTTTGTGGTTTTGATGATGGCCATACTGTATTATGTGTTCTGAAGCGTGTATTGCCTTTATGTAAAGGTGTGATAATGGTAGAAGGATCCTTTGTGTCTTAGTTGATCTACAAACTTTATCTACAACTGGCTAGAACAGTACAAAGAAAAACCTTGAGAGTATGGTGAACTGAATATAGTTTAGTACAGTTTAAAACTTTTTCATTTGGCACTATTGCCTGACCAGTATCTTCTGAGTTTTTTGAAGTACAAACGTGGCTGAAGATCTGATTTTGTTCTTGTCCTCTGAAGCTCCTAGTACAGGTACTCCTGGTACAAACAAGGCTTCTGTTTTAAGGAGGGTTACAGATCTGTAACCTTCTGGATTATTCCATTGTCTCTTGCTATTGTAGGTAATTGCGTTGCGTAAATACACTTACAAATTTGTCAGGCTTTATCTAGAAGAAGTGCTTGCCTTCCTCAGAGCTTTTACTCCCTTTGGAAGGCAATCTGTTGATTAGGACTCTCTTCTAATTTTCTCATGGTCATACACACTTGGGCCAGCATTATTCTTCCCACTCCTACACCTTTCTTTCTGAAGTTTACTAGTTCCTAAGCTGTACTGAACTTGTGATGGCAAGTTCACTCTTTTCAAAGACCGTTTTTAGCTTCTGAAATTGCCTGCTATTTGCACATGCCGTTTGAGTGCAGTTACATAAATACTTGCAATAACATTCAAGGGAGATGTAATAGACTCTGACTTATTAGCAGCTACAACTTTTAAGTAGACATTCCAGAGCAAGGCTTTCCACAAAATGTGCAATTTTTTTTTAAAAAAGGAAAAAATGTCAGCCACACCCAAAGCTAAGCAAATCTCAAGTTACTGTTTTAAAGTAAAAGTTCCCAAATGGGAAGGGTAGGCATCTGAATGTGGGAAATTATAATTATGAACTCTTAAAGGAAATAAGTGAAAATTGAAGTCCCTTTTAGGCAGTTCAGCAAGTAGGAGGTTCTGAATTGGAAATTGTTGACTTCTTAAATGAAAAATATTTTATGGAGATAAATGTCAACTTATGCTATGTGAACTATCAGCAAAGAGAGCACTTGTCAGAACAAAATGGAAAGCATTAAATTGTTTGGGGGGGTTTTGTCTGTCTTTCTTTAGTGCCCAGCAGGATGCAGTGTTTGAACTGGTTTCCATGGGATTTAATGTAGCTCTGTGGTACACAAAATATGCATCAAGACTCGCTGGAAAAGAAGAGTAAGTGTTTTTCTTTTCTGAGTAATTCCATTGCAGCAATATTCCACCAAAAAATTTAGCAGGTTCGGAGTTTTGCCTGCTGTAGTGCGTGTCACGTTCAAGGAGGCAGCTGGCCTTCGTTCATGTGCTGTAACGTCCAAGCGCACTTCAGTCCCGTCTTGCGCCCGTGAACAAAGTGTACTAGTGCCATGGGACTGTGGTATAGAGAAAGTGTCAGTTTTGGATACACCCTTCACCAGTCCTGCTCTAAATGTCCAAGTACAAAACTGAGATTCTCAAAATCACAGCTCTGTTGACTTTTAGCCCTACAGATTTCTAAAGCTTTGGCTTTTAACACTGAGATTACCTTTTACTTGAAAGCCATTACAAGGTCTTTTGTTTACTTTTTCAAGTGAGTTCTATTTTATTATTTCATGACTGGACACTATAAGAAGCTTCTTTACAATGAGGGTAGCACAGCAGTGGAACAGGTTACTCGGAGAGTTAGTGGACTCTCCAGTCTTGAAGGATTTTAGACAAAGCTGTTACTCACCTGATCTGCCGTTGTTGATAGTCCTGCTCCAAAGCAGGAGGTGGGACTAAATGACACCTAGAGGTCCTTTCTAACTAAAATTTCATTGATTCATTCTGTATCTGTAGTATAACAGAAGACGAAGCGAAAGACGTTCACAGGAGCCTGAAGATAGCAGCTGGCATTTTTAAACACTTGAAGGTAGAAAAACTGTCTTTGCTGTATGTTCTTTGTCTCCAAGTACTTGACTTTTTGTCTTAGAAAAGCCTTTATTTTTCTGATGAGGTTACAGAATAAATACTTCAGACTATCTGAATAATGCAGGGAGAAGAAGGGTGTTAAGATGTTGTGCTACCACTCAATCCCTGTTAACTCTTTCCCAGTGGCAGCGGAAGAGTAGTTTGTCTGTCTCCCCAGTAGGACGTGGCAACAGTGCAGCCAGCCATCTGGAGACCTTCACGCAGCGTCCCATACATTTAGCACTAAGGGATTTGCTTTGCATTGGCAGCAGTGGTATTAAGCCTAAACTAACTTTGAGACTTGCTTTGTACTTAGGAAAGTCACATTCCAAAATTGATTACGCCTGTAGAAAAGGGAAGAGATTTAGAAGCTCGACTTATAGACTCGTACATCATACAGTGCCAAGCTGAAGCTCAAGAAGGTATCTTCAAATATACGTTTGTTGGGGATGGGAAATGGCAGTCTTTGTGGGTTACTTTGCTGTCTTGTGAAGTCTGCTTGGCAGCAATGCCATTTTTTTCCTTCTGAAGTACTGTGGCTTAGTGGGGTGGGTTGCTGTTAAAGAAACTTAAGTTAAAATTATAGGAGCAAAATGCCAAAAATCAGTCTGATATTACAAATGTAACCACTTTGGAAGAATTTGTGTGTGACGTTCCCCCCTCTCTTCTTTTTTCCTTTCCTGCAGTCTCTTCATCACCAAGCTCACCTAACATAAACTCCTGGTTCCTTTACTTGAAAATATTTGCAGCTTCTGTTTACTAGCTAGTCTTCTGGCTAACCTTCCTTCAGCTTTTCTATTAATTTGGAATACTTCTATCCAAGAAACAGTCTGTCTTTATTCTGCAGTTTGTTTGACTGCACAATACTTGTTTTCTGCTCATGCAGGAGTTTTAAAATGCTAAATGCCTCTGCTGGTTTGATGTGACATTTTCAATTAAACTTTAATACCATGGTGTGGAATTTCTTTTCAGTGACAATTGCTCGGGCTATTGAGCTGAAACACAATCCAGGACTAATAGCTGCTCTTGCTTATGAAACAGCTAACTTCTACCAAAAAGCTGGTAAGTGTCTTGTTTTGTGTCCGTAGCGACCTGGTTTATGCATTCTTGCCAGCAGACATACTTCACCCACCCAGCAACTGCGATATTAACACTGTTTCTCAGTGGATATGCTTTGTGTATTTAGCTTCCACTTAGCACATTTAAGGCTTCAGTTATCAGCATAACAGATATATTTTGATAAGGCTTTTTGGTTTAGCGGGAATCTTTTTCTGTAGCTAACGGTAGGAAATGTTAGTGAGCGGAGACAGAAGGCAGAGTAATGTCTTGAGAATATATCAGAGCAGCAAACCCATGGGTTGATGTAAATGGAGTGTATTCCAGCTGCCTTTGGGCAGCAGGTTATGATGCAGCCCACAAAGTGTGTAGCAGGTTAATTCTGTACTTCCTTCCAGATGAGTAAACTGATCTGTGGGCTTACAGAGGCTAGTGGGAAAAGTGCAAAAATATGGGAATCGATGTCGTAGAATCACAGAATGGTTCTGGTTGGAAGGGACCTCAAAAGATCATCAAGTTCCAACCCCCCTGCCCTGGGCAGGGACACCTCCCACCAGACCAGGTTGCTCAAAGCTCCATCCACCTTGGCCTTGAACAGGGATGGGACATCCACAACCTCTCTGGGCAACCTGTTCCAATGTCTCACCATCCTGACAGAAAAGAATTTCTTCCTAATATCTAATCTAAGCCACCCCTCTTTCAGTTTAAAACCATCACCCCTTGTCCTATCGCTACAGTCTGTGATAAAGAGTCCCTCCACAGCTTTCCTGGAGCCCCTTCAGGGACTGGAGGGACACTATAAGGTCTCCCCGGAGCCTTCTCTTCTCCAGGCTGAACACCCCCAACTCTCTCAGCCTGTCCTCACACAGCAGAGGTGCTCCAGCCCTCATATAAGAGATGGAATATTGTAACATAGGTTGGTTTTTCTAGGTCGCTACTTGACATTAAACTAGGAACAAGCTTTGAAATGCTGCCTAAAAATGCTTAGGAGAATTTGCCTTCCAAACTTAGTGGACTGCAGTTTCAAGGATTCTAGGGACAACTGCATCATAGCTCAATAAACTGCATATTTTTGGTTATTTCTCATAGTTTCTCTGTGCCTTTGCAGGAGTAATATGTGTCACTTGTTTCTGGCTACTTTATAGTTAGGATCTAGTGCTAAGTTTAAGAACAGTGAATGTGTGTGTGATTTTTCTTTTTGGAAATGTCTTAAATAATAACTTTACTTACGTGTTCATAGATCAAACATTGTCCAGTTTGGATCCAACCTATGCAGGTAAATGGAGGAAGTACTTAAACTTGAAGACCTGTTTCTATATGGCCTATGTAAGTACTTGACAGCAGTCACAGTTTTTAATGTTGTCTAAGGGCTGGATAGGGAATGGGGGCTGAGTATTGCATTGATGTTCTTTCCGTGCTGGGAAGAGACTGTGCAGAGTCAGTGGCATTTGAAGTCGTTTTGTTGAGCCAAGTGAAATTATTGCAGTGTGGAATTTATTGTGTTCACGTGTTGTTAAGTGAAGCAATTCAGGTTGAGTGTGATACTTGTCTTCCATTCTCTGCATCACAGTCTGATTCTAGGCATAATTCATAGCTGATAATCTTTTTGAAGGCACTGAATTCAACTGCATCAAATAACGTTAGGTACCATTCCAAGTGCTGTCCCTTTTTGCATGACTTACCGCGTAGCAAATGCAGTGGTGCTTGTGGGATCATCAGCTGCCCAATTTGCTCTTTATTTCTTGTAGCCTGGCACAGCCTGTGACCTGGCTTTTTCATACCCTGAGAAAATGCCCAAACTAAGCAGTTAACAGAATTTTCTTTCTCTTATGTTAAACCTGTAGCGAAGAGCTGCTTGCCTTATTAGCAAGTTTGAGAGGTTAGGGAGGGTCAGAGCTGTGGTACTTTCTCTTTTTTTTTAAAATTTGTGTGACATGGGCAATGGTAGATTTAGGTACACTTGCTGTACTTTAAGAATTAAAGGAAGCTTATGGTTAAAGAGTTTAAAAGGACATTAAAGGAAGTTATGTGATGTAGGCATTACTTTGTGGGATTGTACCTTTACCTATGTTAGTATTTAAACTCAGCAGTTTTTGGTAATAGAAAAGAGGCAGTTCAGTTCTCACTGGAATACAGTACTATCTTCAAGCATAAGTGTGAATGAATGGGACTTTTTGGGGTGGAAAAATTATTTGGACTAAGTCAGAATACCTCAAGCAGGAGAACACCTCATCTCATCTGGATTCAGTGGTGTTCACTGCAGATTCAGTTTTTGAGTATTCAGGTAGTTTTAGTTTTTAGTGTCTTTGCTTTGTGAACTTGCCTGGGGTTCATGCCCTTTCTGCGCGTTGATGAACTAGGCCATATACTAGTGCTTTTGGTGAAACAGCCTTCATGAAGCTCAAAGTTACTCTTGGCTAGACTTGAGGCAGCTCGCTTCATACCTACCTCACGGTGTTTGTGTTGAACTGCATTGTTCAGTGAATGCTGCTTTAACTTGCCTTCCCGAATTGTCAGCCGTCTGCAGGGAATGGCAGCCGCGAAGAGACGCAACTCTGATGTAAGGAAGAGCAGAAGGGAATTAGTACAGGAAGCGCCCAATGTTGTTGATAACGATTTTGTCCTCTCCCACTAGGCGTACTGTTACCATGGTCAAACTTTACTGGCGAGTGATAAATGTGGGGAAGCAATCAGATCTCTGCAGGAATCAGAAAAATGTAAGTGCGATTGAGACTGGATTACAGGGTTTGATGATGACACGTCTGTTTAATTTTTCTGTATCGTGTTTATTTGGCCTCGCAAAGACTTAAGATTTTATCTGTCCCTTGATGAAAATCCAGCACGCTTTTGAGTAGAGACAGTATATTCTTTTTTTGTCTTACCAAAGACTGTCTCTCATAACAGTGCTGCAGAAAAATTCATCTTCACTTTTCAGCCTGTTCAAGACTGGCTTTGACCTGCCTGCAATACAGTGTAAAAATCAATTATCTGTGCATCCTCTTTTCTGGTCTGTATGTTTTCTGCTTTGGAGGTTGCTCTGTCTTACATTAAATAGTAATTCTAGACCGTGTTTGTTTGTTTTTAAACAGGTTTCAGTAACTTATTTCCTTTCTATTACTTTGAAAGGTAAATTAAGGGAAATTTGTGGTAGTTCAGGGTCGCCTGTCCATCCTTCTCTCTTCAAAGCTACTGCTACCACAGTGCCCCACACTGCGTAACTTTACCACAGTGTGTAAAAAAATGCTCAAATCTTCAAATTGGAAACTTTTAATATTAATTTTAAAAATAAATATAAATAATTTATTAAGAACAAACCGAGTTGGATTACTTGCAGGAAAACACATACACATGCTGTGTTTTTTACTGTGCCTGCTGTTCAGAGAAGGGTGCTTGTTTTCCTACTCCATAGTAAGTGTTGTTTATTTTGGGGCATCAGCTACGTGTGGACACCTTCATACTCTCTCTTTTTCCCTCCCACGTGGCACAGTTCTTGGGCTTATTGTTGCATTTTGCCCTGCGCATAAGAATGCTTTCCAGCATCATCCCACCCAAAAAGCTGTCTTCTTTTTTAAGTTCTAGTTGCTTTTTGGATGCAGTAAATCTTGGCTGGAATTGCTGCCTTTCAGCTAGTTTATTTTTGTTTCTAAGAAGCAAGAAGCCCGAGTGGATTCTTGTATCTCCTAAAACTGGAACACTGTGGATCAGAACTGTGATTTAATAGAGTCATGTAAATGATTTTTATTACATTTCTTTCTTGCAAAGTTTTTGCCAAGGCTGAAGCATTGTGCAAAGAATATGGAGAAACCAAAGGGCCTGGGACTACTGCCAAACCTTCTGGACATCTCTTCTTTAGGAAACTAGGAAGTTTGATTAAGAACACGCTAGAAAAATGCCAGAGAGAGAATGGATTCATGTAAGTACTTCGTGGTTGGTACACTACTCTATGTGAACTGTTATTACCTCATTTGCCTTCAGTAGGGGATGGTAAATTTTATTCTCCAGTTCTCATATTCCTCTAGGGTGTGGCATGTAATTTAAAGATAAATTTGCAATTCTGTAATTTTTTCTTAGCAGATTTGCTGTGGGTCTGTGTTGTCACCCTCTCTGTTCTATGCCAGTTCAGCAGGGTAGGTTGGACTGACGTGCTGGAGAGGTTAAGCAATTTTCTTCCTTCATTCCTCAGCCACTTTGTTTCTTTTCCTCCTGCACAAGAGAAAGTCCTGCAGAGGTGGCCATGTTGCTCTAATGCCCTCTTCCCAGCTGCCGGGATCTAGTAGGCAAAAGAAGAGGCAGGGGAAATGGAGAAGACTGGTAGCTGATTCTGCTTTGCTAGCAGGGAAGTCAAGACACAGTCATGCCTTCAGCAAAGAATATGCTTAGGGTGCTAGGAGCTTTACCAGTCCAAGTATAATTACTGTTGTGAATAGGGCTTTCTGTTGGTTAATGTCCCTTCCAAAAATACTTTGGAAGCAGTCTAAAATAGCAAGATTATTTTGGTTTTAGAATTCTTTTGCTCATTTCTTTCTCCCCTCTCACGATTTAGTCTTCCATAATAGGTTTCTTATTTCCCTTTTTATGATACTTAAAGACCTGCATAATAGAGGAACTGAATAAACCAAAAAGGATTGTCGAGAACATCAAGCTGAACTGCAAATAGGAAAAGAAATTCTCTGCTCTGCTTTGGTTCCAGTAACCGTTGTCATAGCTTACAGCAATAGCATACAGGAGATTTCAACAAATCCATATCTCTCTAGAGACAAACTTTGAAAGAGAAACCAGATAACCAGTGACTGTTTTGGGAAGATGTACCTGCCACAGAGCTCTGCTGCAGCATAGGAAGTAAGTCAGCGTATGTCAGCATTTGTCAGATTTCAGCTCTTGCTGGTTTGACAAGGGTAGATTTATACCCTTGTTCAGGCTTTCTGGTGTAGCAAGTCTTCGTAGGTGTTGCAGCGTTGTCACTATTATGCACTGTGGCACATTAAGACTGATTTAAGAAAAAGAACTGTCCTCTTCATCTTTCTTGGGAAGTATTTTAAATCCTCGCTTGGATTTTGAAGGCCTTTTGGACAAAAGGTGCTCTTCTCACTGAAGTGCTGGGAATAATGGTTATCAAGTAGGAAAAAGCCCACCTAGGGGGTGAACCCACCTAGAGGATGAACAATACCAAGAAGGAATTGCTTTTGTTCTTGTGAATCTTGCTGACAGAATGTGCCTTAATGAAATGGAAGAAAGCATCAGTGATTGCCACTGAAAAAATCCAGATTGTTTTTCTTCAGAATTGCAAACGAGACTTGCAGAGAAAGTGCGTTGTATTTTAAATATATTGCTGTATTCTCTTACAGCTATTTTCAGAAGGTGCCAGCAGAGGCTCCCCAGCTGGAACTGAAAGCAAACTATGGCTTAGTAGAGCCTGTTCCTTTTGAATTTCCTGCCTTGAATGCACACTGGACTCCTGAAACACTTGCAGCATTTGATCTCACCAAGAGGCCAAAGGATGACACTGTAAGATAACCTTACGTACCGTTCTCTCCCATTAGCTTTGTTCCGTGTATAATACGGAGTTACTATTTTGCTCTTTTGTAATGTTGCCCAGCTCAGTGCAGGATGTAGACACAAGGCTACCCCCCAAGCTCGCATTTCTGCAGTGCCAGAAGGCAGGTTGGTTAACCTTTCTGCCACGCTGTCAGCATCTGGGAATTAGGAGCCTTTTTTTTTTCTAAGTCCTGAACAGGAGGAAATTCTTTAATGTGTGTAAGATGCTGAAATGTTTCAGGAGTGAATGCTACAGAAAGATTCTTTTTTAGTAAAAGATTCATTTAAGGATGCTGAAATAGAGAATATTTGGCTTTTTCCCCTTGCTTGAGGCTTGCTCAAAGCCTTCAGCCTTGAAAAGAGAGGGGACTATTAGATTAGAATATGTAAAGTTAGCCGTGTGTAAATACTGTGCAGACAGAGGGGTTTGTACTTGTGGTATTTAGGAGGTTTTTTCTTCTTGTTTGCAGGCTAAACCAAAACCAGATGAAGAAGTAAAACCTCTGAAGGAACCTGATATAAAGCCTCAAAAAGACAGTGGATGCCAGATTTCTTAAGTGCCATTAAGTGCTTTGAGTTCACTCTGAAACTGTATTAATTGGACTCTGGGGCTTTAGTTCTGATCTCCCTTTTTCTGATACTTCTTTTCTAATTTAGAAGACTAATTTAATTTACTTTTGTTAGTACGCGTCTATCTTGCTGGAGAATGTGGTGGATTTTGAGGAGTTTATTTATATCTGACTTATTTTTGGTTTTAGTGGGACATCATAGAAGGAGTGGGCTTAAATGTTCTTATTGTGCCTCTGGAGAGTTTCTTTTTGTGGGTTTAGTTTCTACCCACAAATAGCAAAGGAAGTATCGTGATTGTAACGCTTGAGGGTTTTTCCATTAGATTATATGCTATATAATGTCAAATTCTGCAAACAAAAGTTTGCATAAACGGTTATATTTATTCAGGTTTTGTCATTCAGGGTTAACACCCTGTTATGTTTCAATTCACTTAATTGTACTTAGCGAAGAGAATCTGGGTTTGGTTTGCAACACCCCCATGGTATTTCACAGGACTTTCACAGAACTTGGAAAACCTTAAGTTCTGCATAACTGAAGCGCAATTTATGTTCTTTTGAAATTATTAGCCTCTGTCCTTTCCTCTGTAGATTAGGGTCCTTTTATCAGAATTTGTAGTAAGGTACTTTAGCTTGTTGGTCCTTAAATTAAAATCCTTTAATATCGAAGTGTATGTGAAAGTGATGCAGGAAGTAGTATGAAAGTGCTCAGAAGTAATGCATCACAGTGTCGTTCCTTCAAAGTTTGTGAATCTTGAAAGATTGGTGAGTTTGAAAGCTGCAGATAGTTAAAATCTCCTGGCACTAGAAAAGCTCCGTTTGAATTCATAAAGCTGTCATGCATAAGGTAATGGAATGTGACTGGGATGCGGTGTTTCCATCTGAGCAGTGTCTATAAGGAGCTGTTAGGAGAACAGGGAGGAAAGATGAGCTGAAGAGCTGGTGGCACAACTGGGGAAACCAAGCTCTAGATTTCCTTTATGCTGTATGTAAACAGAGCTGTTTCTCAGCTTTTGCAGCATTGCACTGAAATCAGCTCCTTAGGAAGAGAACTTGCCAAAAGCCAAGCCCAGTCAAAACTGAGTAAGAAAGTATTTTCTAGAACTTGCTTCTTCCATTTCTGCCTACCGTGGAAAATATGTCAACAGTCTTTAGTGCTGAGCACTCCAGAACATGTGTGCCAACAAAACATGGCTTTCTGATTTTTCTGCAAATGCAAAAAAATAAGATGCTTGAAATCTTTTTGGGACTTAGAGTAACTTAACTTAGAGGGCAGGTGTGTAGCTCCTTGAAGGCCTGTGGAACAAAAGCTGTTGAGTAGGTTAATAGGAAATTCAAGACTCTTCCTGAGTTACTGGACCAAGCTACAGAATTCCCTGCTGCAAAAGGCAAAGAGGCTCTTAATACTGTCTGACGTGCGTGGATCAAATGCAGAACTCATTGCTGCTGGTGATGGATTTTTCTTTCAGCCAGTTCTGCACAGAAAAGTGTAAAATCAGCTGAATTGCTTTCAAAGAGTTTTCTGTTCTGCAAGGGCTTAGGTGGGTAGAGGATAATGAACATCAAGAAGAATTTATATATAAAATTTCATTTTATATATAAAACTACTATTCCATTTCTGCTGCTGCTGCACAAGGACCTGGGGTATGTTTTGTGAAGAGTTACTCAGATCTGTTCATAACTAGATCAGTGATTTTTTAGACTTCTTGTATTGTTAAAAGACCAGCTTAGGTTTTGCCAGAACAGAGCATGGAGGTGCTTTGCTTATATAGATTTTGATTCTAAAAACTTATTACAGCTGTAGTCATCTACATTTGCTTAGCCTGCCCCCTTTAAGGATCAAGATGCAGTTCACTTCAGTTTCATAATCATGTTTTTTTTAGTTACTCATTGTTTTTCAGATGCCTCTCTGTGTTAATGTGTACATGTCTCAACCTAATTAATTTTCTTTCTATGCAGACTAGATTCCATTTTCCCTCCTCCCCTCGTTTTCCCTTCCATCTGCTACACAGTGTGGCACAGACTTACCCTTGTTTGCTAATGCATTTGTAGGTCCTGGGACTCATTTCCAACGAGGCTTTTGCCCCGTGGGTATGTTTCAGTATATGAATACCTTAAAATAAAACAAACAGATCACAACTAAAGCACTCCCGAACAACTTCTTAGGAAGGATTATATTTTATGGACTTGCAATTCTTAATTCTTTGTACACTTTCTTGAACCAAGTGGTTTGTTTGAATCAAGTTCACTGTAAATAGTTTGGGGCATAACCAAGTGGATTGTGTCAGATTATGGCATTACTTAAGCCTAGCTGTGTAACCTCTTACGCCATAGCTGTTTCGGTAAAGATGAGGTAGTAGTTTAAAAATAGATTAATGGAACAAACTAATTCACTTAACATGTGTTACTTTTCAAGACAAACTTTGTTTACTTGCAGTTAAAATCCTATGGCAAACATTGGATAGTTTTGCCCAAAACCAAGAAATTAGAGACTGTTTAGTTTGCAGAATGTCGAGACCTGTAAGTCAACGAGCAGTTTTGGGGTTTTTTTGTTTTGTTGGCTAGTAGCAAGAATTATTGTAAATAATATGTAGATTAACGGTCAATATGCTTAAGAATATGGGTGAATTGTCTGGGAGTTTCAGTTAATCTGGAAATTTAGCACTTCATTCTTTCTATCATGATTTCCTTTAGTAACTTTTAAGAATGAGGTATTTTGAATGGTAACTTTTTAATACTCTAATGCTGCAAGAGCCTGTTTTTGTGATCTCACTCTGGTTTTAGAGGCTCTCACGGCTAAACCTGCAAAGGTTGTTGATGTAAATAGTCTTTAAAAAAATTGTGCCCAGTCTGAACTAGGACAAAACTGCATCTAAATAAAATATGGAGTGCTGGGCCCTCTGTGCTTTTAAAAATGCAGTGATTGTCTTTAATCTACTATAAAGCAAACCATTAAGCTCTTTGTAAGATATCTATTTAAATACCTTCCTCCATGTATTTAAATACACTTTCTCCTTGTTTCATGTTCCTGGGTTTACAGTAGTTAATCTCCATCCAGCATGTGACACTCCTAGAACTGAGGGACTGAATCTGACCCTTGGATGCTGATGTCTGCCTCCCGCTGGATTAGGTAGAGGAGTTTTGTTTGTCAGCCTAAGGATGACGTTTGGTCACTTAAATGTTCAGCATGGATATGTGGTGCGTCTGTAATGATGGTAGTGGTTCATACTGTAAGCAAGAAAACAGATCCCTGTATCTGTGTAGAATATTTGCACTTTAGAAATTTCTGATTTCGCAATTTTGGTACCATACAATATAGTTGTAAATACTCCTTCCTGTCATTTTAATTTTGTTGCGCTGATTTCAGTACTGTGCTATTGGTAAGGTTTTTATGGGAAACATTACTAAAATGTATTTTTAATTGTCTGTGTATAAAACGAACTCATTGAAGCACATCTCTGCCTTTAGTGCTGGGGGGACCTGAGAGGAGGCAGTAGTGCATCTGTCTTCCATGTCAATTCAGAGAAATGAGAAATTTCTGCCTGTTGGCCGAGGGATGATACATCTCATCCCATCCTTGCATCTAGTATCTAAACTGAAGTTTCAGCATTAACATAAATCCTGTTCACACCTACTAATTATTCCTTTTAAAAAAAACAATGATTGCCAAATTATCATAGCTCCATAAGCTGCATTATTTTTTTTTTTTCTGTAACTAGCCCAGTTGAGTGAGAAATAAAGCACAGCGAGTATGACTCGTGTGGAAAAGCCCCTGCAGCAAGTATCTGTCTCCAGATTTTGAGTGCAGTATAAAGGCCTTTCCACAGTGACCATTGGTTTCGCTCAGATCGTTCCCCGCTGGTGATGCTCTCAAATTCAACAAAAGTCACATGGTAACTGAGGAGGCCCCTGAGGGGCTTTTTATGTAGGAAGGCCTACCTCCTTTGGTGTCGGTGCCTTCATAGATAACAACCTTCTTGAAGCCATCCTGTACTCTGAATAATCAAACTCCAATGGAATCAGCTGTGATAAGATCGACCGAGCAGCCTTATTTTGTGAAGACAGTCACCATGCAATCTTAAGCTTCATAGTTTGAAAATTTGTATATAACCACGAGTTTCAGAATACCATTTAAAATAAACAACCTTAACGTACTGGGTTTTGTTTCATCATTTAAAATTTTAGGTATAGTTGCAAGAAAAAGGGTCTATCTTGAATGTTACATTCTCCAATTTGGTGCAAATATAATAATTATAGAGAATACTTTATCCTTGCAGTATGCCCAAAGGAGGACTTAAATGAGAAAGATAGTTACCTGAGTTGGGTGCATATGGAAATAGTAGCTACAAGGAAGCACTTTGAGTCATGGGGCACGAAGAGAGGCGGTGGAATTTCCAAACTTCTGTTTCAAAGACAAAAAAAAGGTAATTGGATATGATTTCATATGCTTATACAAAATCCTGGTGCTTGCAAAGGTCTGTGACGTTGTAGGATATTCTGTATACTACGTGAAGGGGGTTACTGGGGAAGTGCAGCTCGCTGGCCACTTCTGTACGTTGCCAGCAGGTGGCAAGTGGATTTGTAGGAAACGCACTTTTTCATTTTCAGAGGCATGGTTGGCTCTTTCAGTTTTTAGTGTAAATGCACACTAATGCCTTTTAGCCTCTCAGGCTTTAGCACAGTTTCGAGAAGAAAAAAATAGTCAAATAGTCTCTATTGGACTCTGATGTCTGTTTCCTTCCGAAATCTTTTTCCCTCAAGACGGTACATTGAAAAAACATACAGAAAAGGTGTTTTCATTCCTGCATACTGTGACTTCAGTAAAAGTATCTATAACTGATTCTATAATATTTTCCCTCCTTCCTAGTCATTTAAAGGTTTTCAATTTCTATGTATTCCTTAGAGAATTAAGAATTTTTTGGCTGTCTGAAACTATCTTCTGCTTAATTTTGATAATAACAAATAATGTTATAAGAATGTGAAAACTGGACCGTTTTGAGTGTAGCATGTGGACTTTGACAATGTCCTGGATATTAACTTTAAGACAACCCTTCCTCTCCAATTTAGAAACTAAAATTTTTCTACTTTACAGGGTTTTTCTTGGTCTGACATCTGATTCATCCATTCAGCCAGGGAGCCAACTAAACAGGTAGTTACATTTGGAGACTCTTCATAGTTATAGCATGTAGCTGCTGGACTGTATTTTTGTTTTTCCTTCCTCCATAAAGAAAGTAATCTTTTCAGCAGCAGTCTCTGCTGAAACTGATTAACTCTGAAACAGATTTCCAAGTCGCAGAAAGTTGCTGATTTGTGCTGGGAACTCCTGAAGGCCCACAGTTTCCCTCATGTTCATTTGAAAACTGCTGTTATTTGGAACACTTTTCGGGTTTCAGAAAGCTGAGCAGATCCTTGAATGTGAAAGACCTACCTATCTTACCGTGTGCTTTTTCTAGTGCCTTGCAGACTGCTTTTTATGCCTTCACTTCTAAGTGATTGGGGCAAAACCCCTAGATTTCCACGCTTTATTGCTTTCTATGTTTTCTTGCACCCTTGAGTAAGAAGTGAGATAACCAGTAATGATGCTTACAGCTAACATCATTGGGATAAAGTGGATGAGTGGACAGTTCAAACCATAAAACTGCCTTTTCAGATTATATATAGGTGTCTACACGTTGCCTGCGTCTGTTTGTATTTGGAAGTTTTCTGTTGAAGCCATAACAAATAGATATTTGGCTTTATGGAAGTGAAAACAGATTCTGGTGGACACATGAGTAGCAAGTCCTATACTTATTTGTTTTCAATAGCTTTGGAAAATGCAAGGCTCAATATTGTTATCCTGGGCTGTATGTTGCAGGAAATGTCTGCAGGATTTTTTTTCTCTAAACTGTGACTTCAGTTAAGATCAAAGCTGATGGGAAGCCTAAATAAATCGATTGTGTCAGGCTTTTGTCACTAGCACATTCATGTCACCTGGGCTGATGGTTTTGCTCAGATTTCTAACTCAATCACACATCTTCCACCACAGTACTTTTTTCTGAGATTGGTGCAAGCTGGCATTCTTGCACTTCTTGTGTGCGTGGTGCAGGAACTCCTCTGACAGCACAGACTTTTCTTTAAATTATTTTCCTTTTTAAAACATAGCAAACCTTACAGATTTTCTAATTCTCACAGGCAGCTGGTGTATAATTTCAACACAAAAAAAAAGAGATTATTTCGTGTGCAGCTCTACTTTCCACTACATCAGACATGCCTAGTAGTTAGCAATTTAGAAAAGTCAGATATAAGTTTTCTGTCAGCGAAGAAACAGCTTGAAGAAGCGCAGTAATATCAAATGTGGTCTCCTGGTGGTTGCTTAATGAGCAGGTAACATAGAGGCCCTGTTGTGAGGCACGTGGTAGCTCTGAAGTTCAGGTGAAGATGAGTGGTGGGATGGCTTTTCATTACTACTGCAGCAAGAGGGGTCTTCAGGCAACAGAATTGCAGTTAGGGCAGAGCTACTGGTGTACTGGCAGGTCCAGTTGTGCTTGTTAACTGTCCTAGCAAAGTCTGCTCGTCATGGTGGGATTATTTAAAGCAAATAATATATTATCTGAATCTGGCCAGTGCGAGGAGATCAATGAAAACAGACTATGGGCTTTCTTCTCCGTGAACTGGCAGATCACTTCATGTTGTGAGCTGAACGGTACAGAACTGTGTCTAGTGCAACTTCATCGATAAGCTTGTCTTTATGTTCAAAAATAAAGCTTTCTTCTTGTTTCTGCTCTGTAGTCCGCATTCTCCTGGAGGCTGTATTCCCGGTTTTGGGCAGTTTGAATTGCAACCACTTCATTTCTCAGTAGCTTGAGGTTTCTTCTTCTTTTCTATCTGATTGATTAGTTTACTTTAAGGATGGATTAACTGGAATGTAATCACTGTTGAAGCAAAACACTTGATGGATTTTAAAATTAGGTGGGGTTTTTTTTTGTTAGATGATATAAACAATGAAATAATTCAGACTAGACTGCTTGGTATCAGCCTGTTGATCTTTTCCAAAGGACACATTCTACAATACCCAGAAAGGAGCTCTCCTTGCTTTTGGATATCCAGAAGCAGCTTTAGCGTGAGCAGAAGAGGAATTTGAAAATAATAGAAAAACCTGGTTATTGCACAGGTAGGTAATAACCAGGGTACGGTATGTTTGGTATGTTATGAATTTTTGTGCTACCTAGACAGTTAGACCAGCGTGGCAGACAGCACTTGCAGAAGAATCAGGATAGGATGTTTCTAATTGAGGATGGACCATTTTGTCTGGCTTATTGTCCCAAGAGAGAGCAATTAATTCTTGACAGGCTTGTCAGGTAATTGGTTGTAGTTGTAGTGTTTTTGAATCCTTTCACTTAAAAGAGTTTTCTTCATTTCACGTAGATCATGCTGTCTGCATTTCAAGTTCCTCTTGTCCTATCGACAAACTGTCCTTTTGTCTTTTATGATCTTTTCCAGTATTTGATTGTTACTGTGCCTCCCCTTAGCTTTTCCATCTGTAGACTAAACACCACCATCCCTCTGCATCTTTTTGCCTTAGTCTTAGTTCACAAGATATTTAGTCGTTCTTATTGCTGTCCTCTGGACTTTCTCTAATTTGTCCACATGCTTTTCAAATGTTGTCACGTCCAAAACAGAACAGAAGCCTCCAGCTGGGGCTCACCAACGCAGAGCAGTGCGTATCTGCTACCTAAGCAGCTGTTTCCCATCTTGTCTAAATGCAGAACCCTTAAATTATTTCCTTACATCCTGTGATTTTTTTCAGAATATTTCTCTTACAGACACTCTTTTGAACTGCATTCTGATTTTCCACGTTACTCTCAGTTGTTTGCAAAAATGTATTTCTAGATAGATCTATTGCATCAACCCATTCACTGATGAAAATAATAAGTATCAATGTCCAAGGCAGAGCCCTGCTCTGTCTGTCTCCCTCTGTGCTGGCACTGAAATATTGGTAACTAATCCCTATATGCTCTTTCTCAGAAAAGCAGCTTTTCTAAGAAAAATCAGACCCATGACTGGCCTTTTTTATTTGAAGCAACATGAAGCTACTTGCTGCCGTGCCATCCTCTCACGTTAAATGTGCTTCTCTCTGCCAATGATTTTTTAAATAAACATTGCATCTCCATATGTAGTAGTATGGCAGATGCTTAAATTAATCTTTATTAATGTATGAGGTATTAATTATAAATAAAAATGATTATATTGCAGTTAAACACCAAAAAGCAACTTAAGACAGTGAAATCAGTTAAGCAAATAAGTATGAATAGCTACATGGAATCTCAGTTCAGTCCTCCATCCTTAAGCAGTCTGATAGCCATTAATTACAGGGTCGTGCACCACTTTTTCCAGAGGATTTCATGCATAGGATAGTTATTCAAGAGAGCTATTGATCTATTTTCAGTGTATTTCATATAGCTGTGCAGTCTGTCCTCTTTTATTTGCTGTGCAACATCAAAATGTAGTAGAGAACGGGGACTTGTTCATCTGGGTTCCTGGGGAGCAGTGTCAGATACGTATCTGAATGCTCTGCAAACTTAATTTTTTCTGTACAAAGACAAGTGTCAAGATAGTCAGCAACCAACCGACTTGGAGAATCCGGCTAGAAATGTCACGGGACATTTAGCATGTTACACTGCGAATAGTGTTCCTATTGTGCGCCTCTGTAGTAACTATGAATGGTCAATACTCCCGCCAAAGGATGGCAAGTGTTTCGAACCAGAGCCCAGCAAGCAGCCATCTCACAGCTACGAGCTGCCAAAATTCACACGGGGATCGTGTGGGAGCAGATCGTAGGGCAGAGGCTGCCACGGTGTCTAACACTGTATGACACTTTGCAGCTGTCCTTGTTATGAAACCATCTTTTCTTCCTTCTCGCTCCTCAGTCTTCTGTTTCGTTCACATCTTCCAAGCTCTCCGTGACCAAGGGTGGGCTCCTGCATACAACAGCTTTCCTCGCCCTGCAGTCCTGACCCGCTCCAAAGACAGTGCTCCAAAATCCTCTCTCTCCAACTGATACGGAGGCGTGAGTCATAGGGGGAAAATTGTATATGATCACATTATACACCATCCCTTTTCCATTATTCAACCTAAGTAGGGGATTTAAAGAAAAAAATGTGATGAAGAAACCTCCAAAGCATGCCTCTTAACTCTGCTGCTCAGCTTTCTTTTAACTAAGTTCACTTTAAAATAGTCTTTTCAAAAAGTCTAATTATGCTGGGGAAAAAAGTAATTCTGTGGATTACCCTATGTCCCATGAGTCTTCTCTCCAGCCTGTATATTTGGATCCTGGGCAGATGTTCAGAGGGATAGCAACAGCTGAACCGGTGACCATCTCTGTCATATCTCAAGACTCTGAAACGCTCTAGTTCCTCTGTGATTTACAGCAGTGAAGCAAACAAAGAATTGTTTTAACAGGGACTAGAGAAAAAGCATTATTTTACTCCTCAATCCATCCCATTCCTACAAGTATGGTGCCAGTAATAGATGCCCAGAGCTTGGAGAAATGTCACAGGTCAACAGGAGAGCACCTGGAGTGCAGTGCAAAGGAATTCCGGCCACTCCGGCCAGTAAGTCATCTTCCTTGGGGCTCAACTTAATTGCCTCTATTCATGGGGAACAAACAGGAGAAGTTAGAGCTGTGCGCTCGCCTGCAGGGCTATGATCTTCTTGGCATCATGGAGACATGGTGGGATGGCTTCTATGAGGAGTGTTGGAATGGAAGGATAAAGGTTCTTCAGGAAGGACAGGCAGGGGATTCTACCCCTCTAGTCTGCTCTGGTGAGACCCCACCTGGCGTACTGCATCCAACTTTGGAGCTCCCAACATTAGAAGGACATGGACCTGTTGGAGCAAGTCCACAAAGATGATCCAAGGGCTGGAGCCCCTCTGCTGTGAGGACAGGCTGAGAGAGTTGGGGTTGTTCAGCCTGGAGAAGAGAAGGCTCCAGGGAGACCTTATAGCGCCCTTCCAGTACCTAAAGGGGGCCTACAGGAAAGCTGGAGAGGGACTCTTTATCAGGGATTGTAGTGATAGGACAAGGGGTAATGGTTTTAGACTGAAAGAGGGGAGCTTTCGATTAGATATTAGGAAGCAATTCTTTACTGTCAAGGTGGTGAGGCACAGGAACAGGCTGCCCAGAGAACCTGTGGATTCCCCATCCCTGGAGGTGTTCCAGGCCAGGTTGGATGGGGCTTGGAGCAGCCTGGTCTAGTGGGAAGTGTCCCTGCCCAGGGCAGGGGGGTTGAAACGAGATAATCTTTAAGGTTCCCTTCCAACCCAAACCATTCTGTGATTCTATGAAATGTTCATCTTTCTCTATAGCTGTCTTCAATTTGAACCTTTGATATACAAAACTATTTAATTGCATTTTATCAGGCTTAGGCAGGGGAGGGAGTAACTTGAGAATTAAAGGGTAGCAGAGGGGGATTTGCAGTTGGGACCTTGCTTGAAACATGACCCAGGGGCAAATGCAGCTCACCCATCCTGCTCTAACACCGACTTCTTGCAGCTTTTTGCTGCTAAAGCAAATCTGGTCCATTTCTAAAACACAACAGCAGATTTATGGCTGGTGTTTCCACATTGTTGCTTTTCAAGATTTATTTTAAATACGGTTTATGGCTTCCTGGTATTGCAAGTGTCTTGTTGTACTTCACCACATAAGCTACAGCCATAAGTTAACCGTATGTGATGGAGGCTCTATGCTCAAGGTAACTAGAAGCACTGGGACAACTATTGTTTTTAAGTGCTCCTAACAGAAGATATTCAAATTAGTTACCTTTTATCTAGTGAATATTTTACTGCTTTATCTTCAGGAACATAGAGATGGTGGAGAGAGCTCTGGGAGAAATTACGTGGACTCTCTGAGTGAGAAAAGCCACCATGGGGTACAGAGTGTTGAAGACAGATCAGTTAAGGATACAGTAGGTTTCTCCAAAAGTGCTTTTGCAAATATTAATGATGTTTCAGAATGTGACCCAGAAAGTCTATCAGCTACTAAATACTGAATGTTGCCATTCCAATAGATCTCTGCTTAAAGTAATTTATAGGCTATGAATGAATCATTAGCGGGGCACAGCATTAAAAATCTCTTCCCTTTGCTCATTGTGGCACCATTTTAATGTTCAGTAAAGAAAAAAAGCAATACAATCATTGAAGAGAAAAAGGAGTTTTTTGAGGAAGAACATGGACTTTGTGGCATCTACTGCTTTATTTAAGCTAAGGAGATAGTGGGAGCTTCTGCCATCTGGTTCCCATTTAACCAAAACTCTTACTTTCCCATGCGTGCATCTTGTATCTGGTGTTAGCTGATCGCTTCTGAATACAGAAGACTTACTGCTTGGGGCAGTACAGTGCAATTCAATATCCTGGTACACCTAAATTATCCTGCAAAGTCCTCCTTTTTTTCTAGGCAGCTGCAGGGTTTCAGGGTTTTTTCTCATTCATGAGAGTAGCAGAATGGAAAAAAAAAATGTAGCTGACTGAAAACATATAAAATTTACCTTTAAAATATTCAGCAAAGCAAGTCACTGAGCAGTAATAATAATGATTTTATTAATTCTTGCTCTCCAGATTCCCCTTTTCTTTTTTTTCAAACTAAAATGTCAGTGAGTATTCATAAGAAGATAAATGGGCTTTATGGATCAATCAAGATAATAAAAGAAGAATATACTTATCCTAGTTGATGTCCTGCTTCAGTAATCTCCTTAGGAGTGACCGAGAATTGTCCTAAGCTACTCTTCGTTGCACTTTTTCAATTACTTGTACGCATGAAGAAAGTGACAAGAACATCTGGAATAGTGGATGATGGAAAGTACTATGCAAGATGAGTTTTCTGGACAATGCTTTTGAAGAGATGTCTAAATTCTGCTTTTTCTTGACAGTTTCATGGTAGTTGAGAAAAAGCATGTCCAAAATTTGGTTTTGCATGGGCCCATGGGGTTTCTGGCGGGCTAAATGGAATAAACAAAATTCACCAGTCGCTGGGTTGTCAGTTCAAAGTGCAAATCAGTGCTGCTCTGTTGCGTGCGGTAACCTTTTTTTTTTAAAAAAAAAAAAAAAAGGTTGGACTGATTGCAATGGTTTAGAGCATGAGATTTTTTTACAAGAGTAATATTCCCCCCCAAAAGCTGTTTTCTTTCTCAGCTAGTGAAACCCAAGTTTCAGAAATACAATCACTGAAAGCAGACATTTCATTCATCTACATGCAAATCACCGCCGTAAACCATGCTTGAGTCTCACAGGGAAGATTGGAAGTGACACAACCTCCAAGCAAAACCGGGAGGGAGCTCAGCCTATTTCTGCATAACGAGTGCTGTAAGTGATTGAAAGCCGTGAATTTGCCATCGCTTTCTCACAGACTGTCGAGTGTCTCGTTTCCTTGGCATTTCTGTTTCTTCCTGATTTGGGAGTTGGAGAGTTGAATTCTTCACCTTTCAACTCCTGCTGTATAGACCAGTGGTCAGCATCAGTATGTTCCAGCTAAGATGGTACACTCCACAGGCCTGTCTGCACTGCTGGATGAAATACTGAAACTTAAATTATTTCTATTACGCAGAACTGTTGTTTTATGATAATGCTGCTGCATATTAAGTCCTGGGACTTGATAATGTAATGCTGTGGTCAAAGCAGTGGAATTTAGTCCCATTAGTCATTCTCTCATCTGTTTTCTTTGTTGTCTTGGTTTTTTTTACTCCTCTTCAGAATCATATGCCCACTGGAGAGACAATTTGTAGCTATGCTGTTCCTTGTTCACATTCTGAAATACGTCTTTAAGCAAGGGCTCTGATTTTTTTCTTTTGACTACTGTCACTGCCAATAGCACTGTCTAAAGGAGACTATTGTTCTGTGTGAAGCACAATAAACCTTTGTGAAGAAACAAACATTTCCATCATTTTTGATGTTTCACTGCAAGGCAGAAAATGCCCACACTGTCCCTTTGCTTCTAGAGCTGCTCTTACTGGCTTTCTCCTGACTTCATAAGTAAGTGAGGCACAACAGAGGAGGCTTACCATCAGCCGTTTCTGTCTGGTGATATACGCAGGAGGCTCCATTTCCACCCTACTCAGGTGTTGGCAGGTTGCCTCTCTTCGCTGCTTCTAGTTTGTACCTGATGATATCTGTGTTGGCAAGTTGGGGGTAAAGGTGACATCTGGAGGGAATCTTTCTGCGAAGGGCCGCCTGCTGTGAACCTGCTCGGCTGGGTTGCACTTGTTGAAAAATCAAGTGGAGTTGTTTGCTTTACCTCTTTTTGGAAAGCAACTGAAAGGAGCTTTTTCTCTTTCTGTAGCATCGTTTTTCTCATATTTTCTCATCCAGGAGCAATCATGACTACATGCTAACTGCTGCTGATAATTGAAGAATAAGCCCATGGGGCTGCTTCTCTCTGTCACCCCAGGGCTTGAGGTTGCCGCGTAGACAGCAGATTCCTGTTGTGATGTCTCTGGTGTCTGGTCTGATGTGGCAGCCGTTCTTTACTTGCCTCCAAAAGAGGCAGCTGAGCTATGATCCATCCACCTCATTCCTGTGCTCCAGCAGCTCCATCTTGGGGGTGAAGTCCTGTTTTGCCAGGTGCTGAACAAGTATGAAATAAAAGATGGTCTTTAACAGCAAGAACCTACATTTAGTTCACAAGCGATGATAGCGGGTTGTGCGCTGCGAGTGAAAGGGCAGATCTCACGTCTCCATGTGAGCTGGCAAGGACAACTATCCAGCTTCAGAGTCAGGCGGTCTTCTGCAGTTTAAGGGATGATGGGTCATTTATGGCACTTTTGGCCTCGGCTGAAAGACAAGTATTTTCTTGTTGTTGGCAAAAAAAGAAATTCTGGATCCCAGTCTATGTCCTCATTAAGCATTTAAAATCTCTCTTCTGGAGAAGAGCTAGCTGCTCTCTCATCAAACCTGCAAAGAGCGGATCTGTCGTGACATTATAAAAAGTCTACACTAAATGCTTTGACAAAAACCATGCATGCTCCAAAATGAAATCTTATTTACTGTGGTGTTACTAAAGTGCTAAACAAACAGACAAACTCAGAAAGGCTGGTAGGATGTGGGCGGGTGAATAAATGAGCTTTGATGCGAATGTCAGTCAATGCTAATTTCTGTCCTTTGAAGAAAGTGCGATAAACACAGCTGCCAGAAGTGTGATCTGAAATTGCTCTAATTAAATTAAATTTTCACTGGAATGAAAGCAGCTGAGCACCTTGCTTTATTTCCTTTTTAGCTGGACTAATTCAGAAAATAAGGACTTTCCAATTCTTTCATGACCAGGTAGGGAGGGTAATGTTTGTTAAATATATATAAGGATCTGAGTATGCACAAAACTATTGTAGGAAATTCTGTATTCGTACTCCTTTTGTTGCATTTGCTACTCAGGATTTGTATCTTGATTTAGAATCTGAGATTTTCAAGGGGCAATTATCTGCACTGGCCACTTAAGGCTTTCTTCATAGAAATACGGGGAGAATTTAGAAGTCCCTCATGTTTCTCTTAAGTAAGTCTACGTGTTAAAAGACAGACATGGGTGTTTCAATGGTTATGAACTATTTAACTGCTGATCCTGGACTAGGGATGAGAATAAGAAGTCATTGTAAAAAAAGACATCAAGGGAGAACAGATGAGAAACTGAAGACAGGTGATCTCTGGATAATCCCTCATTTTTTATCTCCTCCTTGCTTCAAAAACCACCTGCCTCCTTGTTGTAGATGGATTGAAAGATCTGTCACTCCAAGCTTTGCAATTTGACTTTGCAAGTAAAATTTTGATTGGGCTCTGATCTGCATCGCTACTCCTTTTTGGGAGAGCTGAAAACGAAGCAGGGTGATAGATTATTTCAGTACTACTTTTTTGTTTTTTTAGTGTCCACTTTTTTCTGAAGCAATCTAGTTAGTTACAGAGAACAGCGTAGCCAGAAGTAAATAACTGATTAATGTTTGGTTTGTGCTATTGAATTTAAATAGAGATCTGTGTCAGAATTTAATACCATAAAAGAAAAAATATGAATAGATATATCTCTAGATTTTATATATAGACATGTTATCAGCTTACAAAAATACCTTCTATCGGTGACATCTATCAATTTCAAAAATGTGTTAATAATGGCTAATCGATCTGATGAGAAATTCCAGTAGTCACAGCATCTATTCCACACGTGAGCACTAGATGGCACTGAAAGACAGGAGCTGTGCCATGGAAAACGGGTATTTAAATTTCTCGAGGTTAGTGTATTTCAGTGGGGTATCACTGAAGCCCAAATGATATCCTACAGGTATATTTTGTGAGAAAAAAGGGAAGGTTTCACATGAATTGCAGAAACCATATTACACGACTCAGTAGTCGCTGGAGCTGATAGAAGAAATCAGCACAATTGGAGATTAAGTGGTACAATGCGATACTAAGCAACCAGGCCTGGCGGCAAGATCCCTCCGGAGCCACAGAGGATAGAGCTTTTCCCTCTTCCACTTGCTAATGGTGCTTCGCAGAAAAGAAATCTCCTCTAACCATTCACAGTGGTGCCCCTTGAGCGCAGCTCTAGTGCCAGACTCCACAGAGTTAAAAGCATCAACCTCCACAGCATTTCATGCTCTGATCCTACCCCTGTCTGACCGAAGACAAGCTCTTGAGCTGATACAGCAGGCCACTGGCATTTAGGGTGAGGTGTGAGTCAGAAGTCAGGACTATAATGAGCCTTTAATAAAAACCACATCGAGTGAACTCCAGAGGAAGGAGGAAGAGCGAGAGAGGGAGTCAATGTCTCTGACTCAGCCTGCGAACTCTGACTCTCAAACCATCCACTGCCTGACCTGGGGTGTTTCATGTGCTTCCGAGCGACTTTTAGGAGCCAATTACCTTCGCAATAGGATGAAAGTGTAACAGCCTGTCATGTGCAAGAGATCACGGCGGATTATCCAGTATTTTATTCTGGTTTGAAAAATTAGAAAGACACACTCTTATTCCAACATCAAAAGCAAGCACTCAAAGGTTAGGAAACTCCTTGTCTCTGAGCAGCAATGCAACCGTATTTCAGCCCATTCTGTGCACGAGATGAGGCAGAGGTCCTTTGGGACAAAGTGGTATGCAATCACGTAATTCAACGCTAAAGCATACGCACAAGATGGCACAATTATGGCTGTAGCAAGATTTTCCTAGCATTTCAGCACTGGATTTAGCCATTCTTTTCTATGTGGAATGTTATATTCGATATTAACATTTTTTTTAAAAGACCAAGGATGGTCCGTTGGGGGCCAGAGAAGGGGTCTGTGTCACAGCCGGGGATGAAACCATCCCGAGGCCATAGTAGCCCACGCCGTGCCCAGGTGGGCCCAGCTGCCGAGCCGTGGGTGAGGCTGAGGAGGCAGCCTGGGCCCCCCATCCCGCTCCTCTCCTCCCTGCTGTTCCCGGCCTTCCCGCCATGTTCCCTCCCTCACCCTGGTGTCCAAGCCCTCTGTGACCACCTCACATCACAGGGTGGCTGCTGAGAGGTTTAGTTTCTTCACTTCTCCATGAAAACAAAGATAAAAAAAGATTTCTGCTGGTAGCATTATGCTTCTTTTCTTTTCCTTACTGTCATTTTTATGCTGAAGAGAATCGTTTCAACCCTAGGTATGACTTTCCCTCTACCTAGATCTCTTTTTAAAACTGCGTGTATTAGGCTGTCGTTCTTCGGAGAGTTTTAAGAAAACGTCCATCCGTGGCACCTCCCCGACATAACCCTACCGGCTCACGGGGATTGGGAACGTGGGGAGGACGGGGAGTGGGACAGGGACCGGGACAGGCCGCGCCACTCTCAAGATGGCGGAAGGTCGGCGCCGGGCCGGGCGCCGCGCCCAAGATGGCGCCTCTCCCGCCGCGCTCCCCCCTCCCCAACACCGCTCCCTTCCCCGCCCTCCCGGCGGTGACTTCCGGAGGGAGAGGGCGTCCGTCCCATGGTAACTGCGCCACGGTGGAGACGCCGCCGCCGCGGGGGCTGCTCGCTTCCTGCCGCCACCCGGGCCACAACAACGGGCAGCCGCCAGGTACGCGCCGCCGGGCGGGCGGGCGGGCGGGCCGGCGGCTTTCCCACA